>OU343036.1:7296253-7345262 GCA_910593735.2 Ectemnius lituratus | reverse complement strand
TCTCCACTCTCTCTCTTTTCTCTTCTCTGCCCTCAGGAGCTTTTGATCTTAGCGCGAGAGTCGGAGTTCGTGCCGTCGGTGCGCCATCGAGGATTTCCGTCGCTCTCTCCTCGCGCGGCAGAGCTTCCGCCGATGAACTTGCATCGAGTGTCCACGATTCGATTGTGGGCGAGAATATTGAGACACAATGCGAGAGGGAGAGACAGCGAGACAGATCTCTCTGTTTCATCATAGTTTCCAGGACTTTTGCAAAGTATATAACATTATTATCTTACGTGAAAGGACAGTGAAGTTTCCTAAACGTTTGTAAAATGAAAGAATATTTTCCATTTGCAATATAAAATGCAAGTATGTGTATAATATTTCAAAGAAAATTATTATTATTATTACACGTTTATTCTCGATTGCTTTAGATTAAAGTAATTACCTTTTGCATGGGCTTTTGACTTCAATTTCGAATAAACTTTGAAACCTTTACAACTCGAATCCGCCGATGAACTTCCATCGAATGTCCTCGGTTCGATTGCGGCCGAGAATATGCTCGAGACACACTACGCGCGAGAGAGAGAAACAGGTCTCTCTCTCTCTCTCTCTCTCTCTCTCTTTTTCTCTTGTGCCTTCATGGGTCGCAGGACTTTTGCAAAGTATGTATGTGCCTCTTGATGGGGGTTCGGTCCCCGACTGATTCTAACACTTTCATGCAAAGAGAAAGTACCGCGCGAGTACTCCACCCTCAACTCCGCCCTCTATCCTCCTTCCTTTCAACTAGACTTTCCTCCGGCGGAGGAGAGAGCTCGAGGGTTTCAAGTTCAAACGAGCCAAGCCATGGATGCAACTTTCTATACGGCTCTTTTTTCTACCCGACGCAGACGAAAATGGAAAGTCGATATTCGATGGCGTGTATGCTCTTGCGAACGAAGGTGGTGCCTGACGTGGCCGAGGAGGGAAAAAGAGGTTGGGAATGGTAGATTTTTCTAAAAGGATATTCGAGAGGGAAAGTGACAGTCAAACAATGCTCGAGTGCCGATTCGAGGGTGTTTGATTCAAGGTTTGTCTTTCCATCAGCTGCAGCTTTGGTAACTCAAACACTCACTCGCCCCGGCTTTTCTGCAGTCCTCCCTTTAATGCGAATTCGATGAAGGAAGTCTGTTTACAGTTCGAACAATGCCCAAAATTTGGCCGCTATCGATGGGGCGGCGCCAGCCATGGTGTAATAGGGGTGCGTCAATAACAGGATGTAGCGGCACAAATGGGCCATATGTTCAGGCGCGTTTGGGTAATCGCGCGAAGTTTACCGTTCCGAGTCGTAAGTCCATTAGGATTAAGAAGTAGCACATTTGAATAACTAATTTTTCGGAGGGATTTAACATTAGTCCAATATTTCATGCATTTGAATAGAAATGCAAATTACAGTGGAAAGCTTTAATATGCAAATCCAATAATCTAATCCTAATATTAAATTCGTCCGGTTTTCATAGGTGCTACAGATTCTTTAAAATTCAAGTGTGCTCCACTTTTATAAACTACCACAGTCCAATTACTTCCCCTAAGAAATGGATCCCATTGCAAAAAGACCCATGGAAAAGTTTCTTATGATTCAACCAGATCTATTTGCGTTAACGAGTTAATGGGTCTTTCTTGTCAAACGCACTAGGGAAACATCAGGGTGTGATTGCGTGTAATGCGAAGGCGTCGCATTTCAGGGGTCGCTCGGCGTCAATCCAGCATCACTTTTGTCAGGCTCGTACGTCAGGACACATTGGCCCAGGAGGCTATCGTGTGTCAACGACCGATACCCGACGTGTTCCGCCAACCGAAACCCGCCTATCCAGAGCCATTTCACAATACACACCCTCCCCCGCGGCCGCTCCATTAATTTCCACAGTGAAAGCGCGTCTAACGCCCTTCGTCATTTCTCTCCGTGTTACTCCCCTGCAGCATTGCGCCAACCGGCGATTATAGTGCGAGCGACGCTATTATAGACTCTGCATGTGTCCGCATGTAGCACATACTCTAAAACTGTCTCGCCGATAAAACTCCTCCACACTCATCGGCACTCGACGCTACTGGCAAACCCAGCTAATCCAGAATTGCTTCTCTTGTCGTACTATCGGATACTACCAGTTGAAAATACACAAAAGTGACAGGGAAAAAGTTGAGAAGTGTCGAGAAGTCTCGAATAAAATTCTCCACTTTCATTGGCGTTCGACAGTTACTGGCAGTACCAGTTAATCAGGAACTCTGTGTGCTCCAGTTGTTAGACTATTGACAGGAAAATAGGCTATAAATGTTAGAAAGTTTTGACGAAATTAATGTAGATTTTAATATGTCTCTAATTGTTTGAATACAACTAATTTTCAGTAATAACTAAATGATAGTTATTATAGGATTTACAATTAGATTCTATTGTGTTACTAAAAATCCTACGAGAATTTTATAATACACCGTTTCGTAAATATAGCTGGTTATTATTATAATTGATTGAAAACATTCCCGTCTCGTTAACATTCACGGGGAAGCGACGGACGGGCAGTTTGTCGGAGTAGTTGGACGAGTATAGTTCGGATAATTGCTGCTCCTCGAAAGCCCGCGCTTTCCGCTCGTTCGAGCTGCGTGAAAAGCGCGTTTCCCGCGTAACCGGAGAACGCGAGTGCAGTAGCATCTCGTCGGCTGGCAGTAGGCGTTCGACAAGTTCGTGTTATTCAAGTGGATTCCACTAACGAGTATTTCAACTGTGAGAGAAAAAGAGAGAGAAGGAGGATGGATAAATTCGACCAGCACTTCAATGTGCAGTCAGCGCAAATGGTTTTCACTTGCAAAAAATGTCCTTGAAACTATGTTCCTTTATGACACGGTGAAACTCATAGGTTAACCTTTGATTCTAAAGCATTTTGTGGGAAAATATCAGTTTACTGTTAATCACTATTGCGTGTTTACGGTTTACTACTACGCATACGTGTACGCTTACGTGCATTGCACTTTGAGTTTGGATTGCGATTCGTGTTCGTATATTCCAGAATGATCAATTATTCAAATTTATAATATAATTAATACGAATAATCTATTCGTACAATTTCAATAATTTCTGCCTTAGAGTGAATTTAATCATAAGAGATGAGAATTTAACCGTTCGATTCACTTTTGCATACCAACTAAATTCAATCGAACTGATCAGCTTGCATAACTACCGCAAACGCAGTGAGATTGCAAGAGGATTACGCAAATATACTGTCTTTCGCAGGTCCGAATCTCTTTGACAGTCTGCAACTAGCTTTCACAGGCGGCAGTTGGACTTTTTGCTAGGTCCGAGTCATTTGTGTCGACTGCGGGCGCATTATGCGCTGCGAAAAACAGAGAGATAACGAGTGGAGGGTGCAAAAGGAGGGTTGAGGGAGCGTTTTTCGTACTGGACGGAGCCATTTCCGCCTCGGTTTTCCGACTAACGAAGCTGAAAAGTCATTCTCCTTTTTTTTCCCCTCTGTTTCCCTCGCGCGCTTCACTGTTTTTTTCTTCTTCTTTCGTTTCGTTGTAAGTGCGGGGTTGGGCGGAGTTAGGAGGCGGAGGAAAACTTCTTCGGCGACATTTGCAGTGTTCGCGGCACGATCTTGTCTCGCTTTCCGCCTTGGGAGAATTGTGGGGACGCTCTCTCACCGAACATGAACTCCTCGCACTGTGCGCGAGTATGAGTCTGAGAGCTCCGCCGGTGCAAAGCCGGATTACATGAAACGAAACGGAAGATGAGCAAGCGGCACTGGCTGTGAAATAAGTTTGGCTTCGAGCCGCAGCCCGATACCTAAATTCACTGACCTCGTATAAGATTTAATACTGCACAAGTATAATGTTTGTAGTTGTTTTTATGCTGTGATTATTCTCCAATGATTTAATATCAGTGCAATGTATTACTATCAATTGAGTAACATGCTTTATAATGATAATAACTTTATTTCATTAAAAAATGAAATAGACAAAGGAAAACGATTTTATGTTATTCATAATTGTATAAAGCGATTTTAATAATTGATGAAAACGAATAACAGAGAGTAAACAATTTAGGAGTAAGAGTGTTCATGAAATATGAATATGGAGTGTCTGGGGATTATCTACGCATCACGAAATCTCACGAAATTTCGTAGATGTTTAATAACGTCCATTGGAGTGCAGAGAGAGAGAGAGAGAGAGAGAGAGAGAGAGAGAGTCGAACTTTCAACGAATGTTCAGGAAGATTAACTTAATTTCACCGTTCGTATTCGACCGCAGCGCGGCGGGGTGAATAGGAATACTTCGTTTAATATGGTATTCACCGTGCCGAGGCGAATATTAGGTGAATGGTCTGCGTATATCCAAGAGGCAGCAATCTTCGAGTAGGGACTATCAATTGATTATTGCTACCAATAGAGCAGTGAAAACTGATCTTGTACTTATTCTCTTAATTCTGCAGTCTCCTTACAAATGCTGGACTTGATAATACTATCATAAAGCACGATTAACCAATTGAATTAATTGTTCCTAATTAAATACATAAATTATATTCGAACTAGAAATGTTGATTAGTTATATTATAGTAAAAGTAATATTTTATAATTTCTTATTGTTTCGAAAATTTATTGTAATATCCATTTCATAGTCAAATACGAGTAAGGCAAGCGACGTCTGGGACTCGTCATTTCCACATAAGAGCAAACAATGTAGTAGTAAGTGCATCTAAGCATGCGGAGAACTCGAGAACATGGCTCGATACTCCCGAGAAACTAGCGATCAATGACGTAATGTAATTAGAGACAACGAAGCCGTGTTAAAGCCCAGGAGTACAAGTTCTTCTCGCTGAAGTACAAGTATGTTTGGCTTCTTCTACTGATTCGCTTGATTCCAAAATCGGAATCTCTACTACAACGTTAATATTAATCTTTGCGCTTAAATTTCCAAAAATTATTCATTGTTAAATTCCGTTGAAAGATTAATGAAAAATTAGTGAATGCAGTTAAATAAACAAATGTCTTACCTCGCATTAAAAAATCAGACATGCATTTCTATTTCGCATAAATATTATTAACGAATTTATAATTTTAAATGTTATAAGTAATGCTACTTAATCATACTGCGGTGCACTAATTGTTCGACAGATAGAAAAGCTTTAGTGACAAACTTCCGTAAATGGCGAGCGGTTTGTTGAGCCCGATTCCTAGGGAGTTCACTCAGGCGGTATTAGCATAGACCCATTGATTCTCGGGAAGCTTAATCGAGCGGTTATTGGATGCCTGTTGTAATGGTTAATGCTGATAAACTACTTTCCAACCGGAAAAATCATCCAAGTCATTTCCGCTCATTGAGCCTGTCCAGTGCAGCGTGACTAGATTGTATGTACATATGACACAGTTCTACATATGTGCACCTTTGGAAGAAGCGGTATGTACTTACAGGGTGAGACGTTTGTCTTGGAATCAACACGCATTTACGTCAAATAGTTTCCTCAAAGTTATTATTCCTTTATTTCTGGTATTTTTTAACATAAACTGTTAAGTAATCATTGACAGTTCGCATCCCACGTTTACGGTAAAAATGACTCTGACTAACAAAGCTGAACTTTGTAAAATAATTGTATCATTTTTGATACGGTTTGGCATGAATAATCTACGATCATTTATTTTATACTTTCTTTTGAATCACACTATATATTATGTTTATAATCCATCAACTATGTGTCACACATTCGGTAATACTAACACTGTTAATACCAAGAAGAACGCATCACCCTATATACAGGGTGCACGGTTACTCGAAGATCCACTGCAACAAGTTTCCATTCGCTTTAATCATCTTACGTGTGCATGTGCACCGGGAACCCCGATTTCCCACTCCACTACTTCCTCTTATCCCATGTATGCCGGCCTAACTTTCCACCATATATTTCCGGCGCTTATATTAAAGACACTAATTATTTCCCTCGAGGAGAATTGCTCTTTGGGCCGAAGAGCGGTGCTGTGTCATGATTAGGGAGTCACTGAACGTGTCGGATGGAGAGAGAGAGAGAGAGAGATTGTCTGTGGCCCCTGAACTTCGGAGATCGTTCAAATCGATTTCTATTTCTGAATGTTCTATTTGAATCTGGAAGGTATTAGTATGATTAAACTAGAGCAATGATTTAGGAATTCTGCGAGTTAAGTATAATTTGTCGAAGTCATAATAGGAAATTTGCATTGGAATGTATTCGGTATATGCTGTTGAAACTATTTGGGTTGGATGATTCAATGATTATACGTATTGTTTGCCGGATTATGAATTGCTTATAAAGCTAAATATTGGAGAAGTAGGTAGTCAATAAATATGCTTTTTTTGTGAAATTATATGACTCACAATATTTTAGATTGTCGATTTTTCCATAATTTCTGTTGTAAATTATTATTATAAACGAGGGATTTAATGACGAGTGAGTTTTCGAAGCTAGCGGCCGGATTTCCACTTTTTCAGGCATCACGGTAGTTTCGCATACTTTCCGCTTGGTAGCCTGACACTCGCTCATCGTTATCGTCATCGGCGTAATGCGCAGCGACGCGTCGCGTCATTAATCAACGACGCCTGAAATTGCACACCGGGCAAATTGTAATTGAAGGGTAATCCTGGCGTTCTGGATAAATCACAGTCACAATAATCCGTGGTAATTACTATCAGCCGGTTCGGCGGCCGGGTTATTTCGCTCTATAAGTGTCATCATTACAGTGTGCCACCGCTTTCCATTGGCGCTTGCTCGACGCTCAAACCGAGCTCTCTCAAATGAGGACGTTTTTGCTTGTCATTTAATACTTCGGAAGATTTCTTCTGCACCGTCGGCTCGAATAAACACAAAAATGTTTATTTTGCCAAGCCGAGCAAGAGAGGCAGAGAATTATTGCCAGCGCAGTCAGAAGTGTTCGATGAATTATTTTAACGAATTCGCAAATGTGGAAACATGTGTTTTCCACAGGACGACTCCCACATTATTGCGATGTCAATTGATTTAAATGCGAGCGGACTGCTCGGCCATATTCCAATGCTCGCTAAATTTAACCTACCCTGGCAAATGAAACGAATTACCGCAGCACCGAATACTTTTTTAATGAGTGAGTCAGTCTCAACTGTATACAACACTCCAAAACAAACTCAATAAATACATCTCCTGCGCAACTTAAAACGAATTCCAGCAAGCTTTATTACAAAAACCACCACATATACGCAAACCCAGGAAAAAACTAGGGCGAAAAAAGGTAAGAATAAAATATTGGGAAATAAAAATTCGAGTTTACACGGTGCGTTTCGAAGGGAGCCACGAACGCATGATCTACGAGTAGGTTAATCTCATTGTGTAGGCGAATCGCGTGCCGGTTCGATCACCCTGTATTCTCATGATTTTATTCGACTGGCGTGTATCCAAGATATTCGGAAATCTCGAACAGTCCTCGCACCGGAAGAGAGGGGTTTGGTGGGTTCAGGTGAACAGGACGATGTTGCGCCAGATTTACACGAAGCATATGCGGCTATGGGAATTCGGGCTGTGCCGTACTGGTATATGCCTGGCGATATATCAATATTACGAGATCTCACTGGACCCTGTATACTACAGATCGCTCATCCTGGTGCAATAATCCCTCCCGGGCATCCTGTTATTCGATTACGCGCCCTCCTGCCACTTGCAGAAGCGAATTGCAACGCACTAATGAAGGAAGGTTTCACTCATATTTTTGGAAAGCCGTAAATGAGAAATACACATATTTTAGATGAAAGAGAAATAGAATTATTTTAATAGCTTCAATGAGATTAACACAGAATAATTTAAAAATAATAACAACTAATTTTATAGATGTTGTTAGGTATAATAATAGTTTTAATACTTTGATTGAAAGAACGGAATCGCACAGGAATATGACATAATGACAGTTACTTCGGAAACATTCCAGAATTAGCCTATCAAAATGGTCAAAGTGTCGGTAAAAGTCATTAAAGTAACATCAAAGGCAAGATACAGCACAGCTAGGAAGTCGAAAGACTTCAAGCAGCCTACTGCGAAATCACCTACTTCTCGACTGAACGGTGGTATCAAAAGAGGAGTGGCGCAGCTAGTATGCGCTAAAAAAGTGGTTCAGAGCGGGTGTATACATGTATAAGTCGACGGTGCACGTAAGTCAGGAGGGGTTTCGGCAGGCAGAAAGAGATCGGGGCCGGGGATTTTTTCAGGTAGAAAATTAAAGTGAGAGCTTAGGAGAAGCCCTCGACATAAAACACTAATTCGGCGGATCGATGCGTTCTCTAGAGTCCGTTAAGGGAGAAGAGGGAAGAGAAGTGAGTAGGAGGAGGTGAAATTCGCAGGGTGGCTCTCCGTGTGCGAGGATGAGAGTTGCGCGAACGCCCGATGCACCTAACTTCGAAATATGTATTCCCAAGTAGGGCTGCGCCAAGGATTATAACCCTCCAATTAAAGTCTCTACAGTAATAATAAAGTGGCGGTTCGAGGCGGAATTATCCGCCTCGAGATTACTTCTGCCCGATACTAGAATTAAGGGGAGTAACATTCTCGACCGTGAACGAGTATTATATGAAGAATGTAGGGAGAGATCATACTACGTCGTATTCTCTGACAAAATGAAATCATTAGCTATCTAAATATCTTCCATTTTGACTCTGCTTCGTAAGACAAATCAAGCTCTCTCATATTAAAATCACATTTCTAATGCTTGAGTAATTTAATCTTCACTTCTTTAAAATGAACAAAGTCCTTAAAATGATAACTATTAATTTCTATTTCAAACAAACTTGCATTCTATTAAATAAGTCTATTTATATTCTCTTTAAGACTAGAACAATTAGACCTCTATAAATGACAAATTCCAGCCCATTTAAGATTGCATCGTCCGGAGATAACACTAATCGTACAGTTTATCAGACCGAGCCATCTTCGACATCGGTTTCGCGCCACTACTTAGTACTAACTCCGTACAAAGGGTAAAGAACGGTCGAAAAAAGTTGTGCCCATGGGACGAGGGAGGTAAAGAGCGTGTGTCTCGATACTAGATTCCAGCTTGCACCCAGCCGACGGCCGTTAATTCTAGATAAGATAACGTTAACGAGTACAAGCGAGAGTACAAACAAGAAGCTCTTCGCATCGTGTGGAAGCAGGACGAAACGAGAGAGGTTGGTCACGAAGCAGCAGCAGCAGCAGCAGTAGTAGGAGCAGGCTTTTATCAGCCGGCCGGTTAAGATAGAATCTCCCGATGAATATTGCAAAGCCAGTGAGAGCAAGAAGAGGTTCGGTCTCGGGGGCGGTTGGGAGCGTGTAAAAGGGGTAGCCACCCCATCAGGCTTCTCGGGGGCGGACTTGAAAGGGTCTCGAAATCGCACAAAGTGTCACAAGAATTATCGAAGCCACGGCTCAAGAACGCGGAAAACTTGGCTTGCCTTGCTTCGACTTCGTTCACGTCTCTTTCCACCCGGCGAACTACCCCCTGGTGCATCCACCCCCTCTCTTCCACTCGATCCTAACATTCCTCTTGCGATCTGTGTCCCGGAGAGCCCAGCTGGCCCTTCTTCCCTCTGCGAGCGCACTGGTGAACCCTCTGACAGAGGCACTCTTCCAAGAAGTTCATGCGTTTCCAAACGGAAAAGACTCTACTGGCACGCGCATTGCTCCTCTCTTTCTATGTCTGCCCATGTGTGAGTATATGTGCTGGATGTGTGTGGATACCTGCACCTTTTCCAGCGAGCAACCCTCTCTCTGGTTGCAGGCTCGCGCGTGCACGCTTTTTACCCCATTGTACGAGGCCCCTTCTCCCTCGTTTCTCTCTCAATCACCCCTTAATGCACACTCCAGCCGTGTCTACTTCAATCCCTAATGCGCGCCGAGTCCACCCCACCACTGCTACCAACTCCTCCTCCCACCTCATACATTCCTTTTGTTTCTCGCCCGCGAAACTCGGGCGAAACTCCTTTTCGCTTTTCGGAGCGCGCAGTATGTGGCACATGTGACTTGCAAGTCTCTTTAGGAGTTAACCTTTGCGTCTGTTTGTTGTGTCGGGTTAGTTATGAAGTGTTGTATGGATTTTCCGTGATTTTTCGATTTGGATCATGGATTATTGTAGAGAAATGATTTAGAGATTAATTGTATTGTATTCTAGTAAAAAGTCATACAAGTCATTAGTATATTCTGATTAATATTATTATATGTTTCAATCATGCTTGTTAACATATTCTAATTAAAAAACCTTACATTCCATACTGATAAATTCTACGTTCTAACATTATTTCAAATAATCCACGATTCTCTAGACAATTGCAACATTTCCGTGTTTCACACACGGATCACTTGAGGCTTGGATCCGAAGGTGGGTGGAGATCAATAGAAGACGAAGATGACACCGTAAAAAGAGGCCAGAGGCACTGCAGGCGAATAAGGGGCGCATAGAGCGCGGGATATACGTAGTAGAAGTTCATAGGTGGAGCGGACGAAATCGTGCTCTACGTCACTGAGGATTTTCCAGGTGGTATTCGCCGAGGGATAACGAGTGAAGTGAGAGGGTTATGGTCCGGTGATCCCTATCGGTTTCCAGTTCCTTCGAGGCTTCGGCTAAGACTTCTCTGAGTGTGTCGAGGGTCTGAAGGGAGGTCGGGGGTGGTGGTAGTAGCAGTTTCTAGAAATTGCGAGGAAAGGGTGAGCAAGGAGTGGAAGCTGGCGAATCGAGGATTGCCCGGTGGCTGAGCACTCACTTATAGGTTTCCCGAGCCCCAGGGCACCGTATCTTTGTCAATGGTGTCTCCGACACTACATCACCTTGTTTTATGGCGTCTAAAGTCCCAGGAAAAGACAGCCGTCCGCCTTCCAAGCGATTAAGGTATTGCTGGCCAGTGCAGCGGCGTACCACTTGCCAAATTGCTAATGTATCGCCACTTTTGTACAGCATTCCACTTTACTTTTTCCCACTCGTCCATCTCATGCAAAGTGCTCTAATAGATCACTGTGCGAATTCTCTTCCTGCACTTTCCGATCCAGTTACTTTCCCTTAAGGCGTCGATTCATCGACGTGTACTGTCGACGAAGTTTCGATTTATTGAGGATTTTTTATGTTAGACCGTATTGGAAATGCGTCTGCAAATTTTCAATTCCAGAGTTCCACTGTAACTGGTTCCGATATGATAATTCTGTAAGTAGAGTCGAAGCGATCCGCAATGTGCGACGAAATTACTGGGACCAGGTGAGAGCACTAATTGTTACTGCTTCTGGCTGCTACAAAGAATCTTGGCTACGATTATAGTATTGCCAGTGCAGCATCCTCTTGCCAAATCGCTAATGTATCGCCGCTACTGTATAAAAGTCCACTTTGCTTTTTCGTACTCATCTATTTCATGCCAACTGCTTTAATACATCACTGTGCGAATTCTCACCCTGCATTTTTCAATGCAGCTACTTTTAAGGTTTTCTTTTATCGACGACTTACATAAATCAATTAAACCATACTAGAAATACATCTACAAATTTCTAAACTGTCATACAAAGCATTTGGTTATATGAACCGGTTGGCGGTCGGCTTTCGAGAAATGAAGTTCTACTGTAGTCTGTCTGGACATGATAATCGCGTAAGCTGAGCTAGGGCAGTTCGCAATGAGCAGCGAAATTGTTGGGACCAGGTGAGAGAGGAGCATTGTTACTATCCTAGCCGTCACATACAACCTCGGACACTTTAAGCCAACCCAACAGTGAAGCCCCTGCGTAAGGATTAAAGCCTGTCGCATTCGCGTCTCCGCCTTGCACGACCTTTCGGTACCTCGCACGTTCCTCCCTCTCGTGTCACGTCCTTTAATCCGACGCACCGTTTCTAGCGCTGATTGCAATTGCGCCCACCACCACCACTACCATCCGGCAGAGTCGCCTGTCACTGCATTCGTCTGACAGAGTGATTAAACATTTCCCCTGATTACTGCACTGCAGATACGAGCGTCGCTCCGACCAGTCGATCCTGCGCTCCAAGGACTTTTTTCCCATCTACTTCGATGCTCTAGCCTCGTTAGATCGCGCAAGCCTGCCCAGGATGAAGGTAGCATCGACTATTCGACTGGGGAACGTATGATGAAGGAAAAAGAGAGTATTCTCTGTGTCATTTATAGGAATACGACTTCTACTTGCGTCTGTGAAGAGATTCATTTGTTCTTACTGATCTGTTTAACATTTTTGAGACATTTCTTAGAAATTCGATACTGAGTATTTTAATTAAATGTAGTTACTAGGATAGTATGATATGTACAACTATGATTCTTCTGGAATATTAAAATCTTTAAACATTTCTTTTCAATTTTTGAAAGTATCACTTCACACAATTATGATAGATTTTCATTTACAACTAAGTTCATTTAATGATTTAAACATACTTGATGTAATGCCATTCATTACACTTTACCCGAATAAGTATTAACACCCGCTCTGTCTTTTTTCCCGACTTATTTACAGCCAGCCGGTCCCGTTCTTTCAGCGGGCTATCTGTTAGGTCATCCCAGTCTGTTGGAAACTTTATCCACGTGTCAGCCGAAAGGTGCACGCGAGGGAAAACTGGTGGGAAAAATGTGGTGAGTGAGTGCGACGGAAGAGGTGACGAAGAGAGCACGTGGAATTGCGGGGAAAGTGAAATGTGCTCGCAAGAGAAATAGAGTGAGAAAAGAGAGCGCTAAGCACCACCTTCTCTTCTCTCTCTCTCTCTCTTTCTCTTTCTCCCTTCCTTTCTCTCTCTGTAAAAGCGTATAAGGACGAGAATTCGAAAAGCGTGAGTGAACGTATGTGCAGTACATGCAAGAGGGACGAGTTGAAAATGTCGCATTATTAAAGCGCGCTCTTTTTTCGTTCTCGGTATTAATTAAAGCCGCTCTGCGGGGCAGAAGCGAGACAATTATGGGGGGGGGTCCGCTTCTGCGAAGGCTTCCCATCGTCACTCAGCTCGATGACGCGTCTGACGGAGTCATCTTTAGTTATAAAGAACTCGGTATCATTGTAAAATAACCGCCAGTCTACTGTGTTCTTATTTGCGTCTACCGAATTTTCTTTGACCATTTATTTTCATCCTTAATTTTTGATATAAAGAATTTTACACATTATTGTAAAATAATCGGCCGTTTACTAGCTTTTTATTCACATCTACCTAAATCTGCTTCCGCTATTCATTCATTTCCACGATATTTTTTTTTCATCACTTCAATTTTTTATGAATTTTATGTTTGAGAAGTGCCCGAATCGTCGGTTTTTCTCTAGCTAGAAATAAAAATCCTTTTTGGTGCTTTTTATTGGTCCTTACGTTTGATTCATACTGCTTCGCTAACAGAGCGTAAGTAAGCAAGGCATCCTTGATGAGTTTCCGGCCTTCAGAGTTTTTAACGCGCTCCACAAGGATACTCTGCCCGCTCGGTGCTCCGGTTTGCGCGAATCAAAATTCAACTGCGTTCTAGCAGGCTATTATATAATAGGATGGTAAAAGAAAAATTAGCCATAAATATTTCGAATCTCTTTAAAACCGAAATGATAAAAAAATAAGTGTGCAATAATTAAAATAATAAAAGCAGAAAAATAATAATGAAACTTTATAATATAATATAAAAGTATTACTTCAGTTCTACAGGAAGTGTTTGTAAACGGAGTAACAATCATTCTAATTATACACAGACTTATCACAATTGTTCTTGGTTTTCTGTCAAGAAGTCCTGAATCTCTAAGAGCACGAGGACGAACAGGATTCAGGATGCCTCCGGCATTCATGCGAATCTCTTTATTCAGTCGCATAAATCAGGCTTAGGAAGTTCCGACACTGCGCGCGCGCGCTCGAGAGCTCGAGGAAACTCTTCGAAACTGGCCTGACCACGGAGGTCAGGTGCATGCCGCTTCATCCCTGCGGTTTTTGCATTTCTTTCGAGTTGCGCCTGGTTTCTCTCCTGCGCGCTCCTCCAAGCTCCGAGAGCACGGAATAATGAAATGGTCGACCCAAAAACCTTGCGTTAAAAATTATATTCTCCCGCGAGTTTTCCTTGCCGGCAGCAACGGCGGCATGCATAATCGTGCAGCCAACGGCGGCCGGACGAGTGCTGCTTGAATTTTCATCCGATCATTAAGGAGGATGCATCTCTGTCTCTCTCTATCTTCTTCTCTCTCTCTCTCTCTCTCTCTCTCTCTCTCTCTCTCTCTCTTTCTCAGGTTGAGCCTTGCTCCCTGGCAAGCCTGGATTTATGTAGCGTAAATTTATGAGGAAATACCTCTTTTAGTGTAAGAAATTATAGATTCGATATTTTTAGTCGCAAGTTTATATTCTGGATTATATTAAATAAAATTATTGAAATATTAAGAATTTTTCTACTTCTTTTTCAGATTAAAGTTCGTTTTTTGACGGCTCCGGATTCTCTAAGGGGAAAGTTATGATAAACACCTTTTTAGTATAGCTTTCAGTATGTTATTGATACTTTGATTCGATACTCTCATTGACGAGGAAGCAATATACAATATAATTTATACTGACTCTGTGGAAGCTTCTGTATCCAATATTTATTTAATGCACCCGGCAATACAATATGGATATTAAATGTATATTAATACCTATAATACAGAACAATTTAATTTGAGGATTAACGGAAATAACAATATTGTTACCGCAATCGAGCGTATGTCCCATGAGACAGGGTATTACGAATAATAGATTAATACACGTGTTCCCACTAATTAACATTTAATGGATTATTCCCCGAGATGCTGATACTTTTAAACATGTTCAACAAGCGTAATATCATTCCTGGAATATTTAATTTGCCATAAAGAACAAAAAACAATCATTACAAAGTCCTGTGTTCTACATATTTATCTCAGCCTCAAGAATTCCTGCATTTAATGACACCCGAGGGATTTGCATCCTGCACATGTTAATATCATTTACGGCGTTTTCTCGAATCTGACAGGGCAAACAACCAGTTCGCAGTGGTTAAATTACAGGTTAATTACTGATGTGTTTTTGATAGCATCAGCAGTTCAGTGGGGAGTTTTATGGGTACGAAAACCATAATTACATCATTACACGGTTGCTAAATGGGCGAGAAAAAAAGAAAGAAACGATGCCAGACTTTTTTCCTGCTGAATATATGTATCGCAGGGGATTGACGATTGGGTGGAGAAATTCACGCTAGGTGTACAAGCGTGTAGTGGCGGGCGAAGCGTGTATCGCGGTATCCCATGGGATTTTGGGGAAGCATCATGATTGGCAGCGCGAATGAATCCACCGGGCGTAGACTAATGTGGCCGAGGCTTCTTTTCTGTATCGCTGTCATTCCTGATTGATAATCCTCACCGCTCTCTTCTCTACCATCGTCCTTCCAGTACCACTTTCACCACCCCCACCACTTCCGGGCCACACCGGGGACGAAACTTCCAGAAGTCTTTTCGTGTCAGACGTCGTAGCAGAAATTCGCCGGAGGGGACGCGTGATGACGGACGCGTCATTGGAATAGCAGGACTAGTGAAATTTTAATGTAAATGTAAGGAATTTATTATTTCCTTGGGGATTTGTTACTACTGCAAAACGAAATTTGTAGTATTATTGAAAAGTAAAGTATATTATTTAGTAACTATTTAATTAAGAACGGAGTTTCCCAGTACATACAAAGTTAATTAAACTTGCAACTCCAATTTCGAGTTAATCCAATTCTTTCAATAAATCTCAAACGACATTCAGTTAAACGTCCCATTCGCATTTCTAGCATTAGCAAAACACGTTGCCGGCAGATATGAGCACCATAACGCGCTAATGAAAAGATTATATCATTTACGAGGTTGGTATTTGCCAACGTTGCTGGTGCTGGTTGAAACGCATGTTAACATCGTATCGCACAAAACTCCACTGATTTAGCTGCAATGAGAGATCGGATTTAGCGTGGATGTAACCGCAAAAATGATAATCAGTAACTATTCGAATGCGGCAATGGCGAGCTCGACTTTGGAATGATCGTTAATGTATTCGTGTCATGCACTCTTATCTCGGCTGCGGTGGATTCATGGTGGATGCACACATCTCTCTCTCTCTCTCTCTTTCACTCTCAATTCATCCCCTTTCCCTCTCTCTCCCTCTGACGCACCTGCTCATTAGCATAGGCTGCGCCGAGCAGGTGACAACCGAATGAAATGAAACCGAGCGCGCCGTAATATCCTGGGAAAATGGATTGTTTGTATCAGCGTTGCGCCGTGATACAATAAAACGATGATTGCTTAATTAAATCCCGGCAAACTTCGAGTGGGCCAATCGCAGGCCCAGTGATAGAAACGATTTCGGGCATCCAATGGAGCGTCGCCGGCGTCGAGCGTGATAGATTTAAAAAATCCGTCTGCCACCTCTCGAGTATCAAGGGTCAATGTTTTCCGGGCATTTTTTTTGAGGGAGGCGACTAATTAATTACGAGCGGTCCATCGGCCGCTGCCAAAGGGAGGAGAAATCACTGGCAATCTGCGAGTGGCTGGCAATGAGTGGGCGCTCCGATGATAGAGCAGGACAGCCGAGGGTGATAAATCCTCGCTGGCCTGTCGGAATTAACGAAGTGAAAAATCGGAAATGATTCTACTATGGCCGCCGCTTCCCATTGTGATTGATTTGTTGTAGTATACAATTGCATTCTGCATGCGATGTAGCACTTTGGATGCCCTTAACTTCAAAAGTGAGCGATGGGATTTTGTTTTTTGGCTGTATTTTAAGTTGAAAGGAATGGGAATACAAAATAGGCGCTTGCAGAAGTAAATCATTGTACCAGTTAGATGTAATTCGTATAGAATTTAATTCGACGAAAAATAAATTATTGATTGTATCATTTTGTTAGTTAATCATTTGAATGTTTTATTCTCACATTCAGAATAATGTAATAGAAATACACTGTTTATTTTTTTATGTCAATTGGAAAAGTACTCCAATACTGTACTACCATATTAAATAATTACTTTGCCGAGTATAATCATCCAGAATGTATCAGCGGTGCAAGCCACTCTGCACGAGTAACAAATTAATAAATGCCATTACATAAATTGGGTTTAACGCTTCATTAATTATGTCGATCCATTTCCAAGATACTGCGCGATCGGCAAATGAAACGAATCACGTGATTTCGTGATTATTAATTAGGAGTCAGCCATTTCGTCAGTGTGTGGAATGTTTGAGTGTGTGTCCAGCTGATTGCAAAATGGGCACAAAATTTATCTTTGATGTCGTGCAACTCGACCGTTTTTGGAGGTCGGCCGGCTGCAAAGGGATTATATATTGTGGCCTCTGCCCCATGGTAAATAGAAAATTGCGGTTAATGACGCCGGCAGAATTGCGTTTTCCTGCTCGATTAAACCTGTGACCGGTGTTACGATACCCGTGTCATCCCCTGAAATCATGCATTGTCCGGCCACGCATGCCGAATTAATAAAAAGTGACATGCATCCGTCAAAAATTCTTCTGCGCGCGAGCACACATATTTTAAAATAAAAATGCATTCATTATATACAGAAATTTAAAAGCATAATTATGGTAAATATTATTGTTTCATTTATTTGACATCTCACATTCAATTTGCGTATCTCTACCTTCGAAAATGAATAATTAACCAAGTCTAATTAGAAACCCGTCGCGTTTGTATAATACAGAATTAAATTTTGCATCGTATCAAGTTATTCGTTTAATATCGAAGTTCCATATCGATTCTATTCTATTTGCAATAACCTGAAACTAGTTCTTGCTTCCAATTAACTCATACACAAAGCACACCTATACACATGCAAGATATGTTCAAATACAGCTGGCTAGTATTAAAGTACGGCTTCCAGTACTCGCGATATAGCAATTGAAATCACTGTCAATTTCCGGCGGGTGAGTTAGAATAAATCGAAAGCCCGACAGATATTGCTTCACCAGGCTCGATGACTCGCTTGACATCAATATCGAATTGTAAAATCGGAATACGCGTTCACCGTGGTTTTAATAGCTCGCCAAGGCCCAGTTATAAATTCCGCTGTTTGCTCCGCCCCGAGTTCTCCGGTTAAATAACAAAGGTGAAAAAGATGCTGCCAGGAAAAATTTCATTCCTATTGTCCGGAAATCGCCTGGGATTTGAAACGGTAATGTTGCAAACTCTTGTTAAAGAACCAAGAATTTTTTTTTTCAATGTA
The DNA here is from genome assembly GCA_910593735.2 of Ectemnius lituratus. Classification (NCBI taxonomy): domain Eukaryota; kingdom Metazoa; phylum Arthropoda; class Insecta; order Hymenoptera; family Crabronidae; genus Ectemnius; species Ectemnius lituratus. The sequence continues at coordinate 7,327,093 of OU343036.1, read as the reverse complement.
ACAGTGGTGCACTGTTCGGACCCCTGAGAGCCTCATTATTTTCATGAATTCCTCCCCTTGCCAGAGAAGAAAGCTGGTAAGTTTTTGTAAATTGTCCTTGAGAATTTGCCTCAGGTTGTGTCCTAATTACTTTTTTAATTTTAGTATACATATGTGGGATTTCTATGTTCTTGGGACCACATACTTCTGTCTAAAAGTGTGTACATTTGTAACTATTATTTTTAATTAACTTTGTATTCATAGACATTTTAAATAAATACTTATAGATTTATCAACGAAAAATATATCTCTTGTTGTAAGTATTATCAAAATCAAGTCTGCATTACTCGAATTTCGACTATGCAATATTAATCGTATGCAGAATATGATTTACACATTCTATAAAACCTACTTAAATATAGCAAAGCGTACATTGTATATACGCATTCTCCTTTGAATCTAACAGTTTCCCATGAAATTAAAGCTCAGGAAGGACAAAACAGCGGCTTCACAGGACACCGGGGAAAGCTTACCACCTTCCATTACCCCGCAGAAAAACCACAGGCACATCTCCGTGCGGAGTCCTCGATAAACTTTGTTTCGCCTGCGAGTTATCCTTTGAGGTGTGCAAGTAGCACACGCGCGTTAGTGTTCGGATGCGGCTTTCACGGAGGATTCAAAGCTTTGCCCGCCGAAATAATCGTCGGAACTAAAAGCTCCGGCAAAAAGCATCGCCAAGCCGTGGAAACTGATGTGCGAGGCTCAATGTGTGTATATTTGTATCTGTGTATATGTGCGAGCGTATTTAAGAACGTTGTTGCTCTGGCCACGCGCTGGCCGAGTTTCTTTGTCAGCAGCGCTCTGGGCAGCAGCGCCAAAAGGCGAGAAGATAGTGTTAATTTTTTTCTTCTCAGTGTAAACGCAGAAGCCCCGTTTCCCTGGCTTTGCTTTTGAGGAATGCAGTGTATTTGTACGTATATACTGCCACTGGGGATTTGCTACTCACTAAGTAAATCGGTGCTACTCACTTTTCCATCTGGACTGCATACTTTGATCCCCGCGAGCGAGACTATCAGGAGAACCGGCGTAGACCGATCGCTGTACTGAAACAAACCAAAAGAGGTCGCATTAAAGATACGACTAGTCTTGTCAATACAACTCTTTCACTAAAATTAAGAGCAATTTATTTAAGAAGACTGTTATTGTAATTAGTATATTACAATAGATTTCTATGAAGGTTCGAGTATGTTTAATTTCCCAATAATACAAGAATCACAGACAACATTACAAAGAAATACTCGAATGTGCATTGAACTTCATACATTACATCGCACTCTCTTTCACTTTCAAGTCATTTCCTTGCAGTATCATCGGAGTAATTCTTCCCGAAGACATTTGAAGCACTCTCTTAAACGCGCTTTAAACTCTCGGTGCTTCTATTACAGTGCGATTACATAGTCGCATTGTCGGAAGGACAGTACATCCATTAGAGTACGAAGTCGGCCGAGAAGCGTTACATTATTCAAAGGGGTTGATCCGGGGCGGAGCGGCTAGGCTCTCGCCCAATTTCGAAATTGGGAAGTTGGCAAAGCGAGCGGTACGATTGAAAATGGGCTGTGAAAGAATTCCTTCCTTCTCTTTCTCAACCCCTTCTATAATCAACCCTTCCTTCTCGCACTCATACGTTCACTGTTGGGCGACACGGCTCATTGTCTTAAAAACCCACTGTGAGGTGGATAGACGTTGCCGCCGTTCCAGCCACGACTATATAATATGCGTGTGTAAGTGCGAGAGAGGCTGGTAGGATGGCCGAGGTATAATTACTGTCAAGCAAGGGGTGCTTTTCGATAAAGGAGGCTCTATCTTTTTCTCCCACTCTCTTTCTTTCTCTCGCTCCCCTTTATATGGGGTGACCCGCAAACTCCTTCCACCCGTGGCTTTCTTCGTTGGGGACTTCGAAGGCTCGATTATTGTCTCGGATCTTCAGTGAATATCTCGTTACTCGATTCAGAGTACTCCAACCACCCCTCTTCTATTACTACTCGCTTCGCCGAGCGATAGAGACAGAACGATCCGGAGCGCCGGATAAAACTGGCGTCAGCTGGTTGGTTTAATTAATTAGCACCAGTAATTTGCTTCTTCTCAATTCCATCGGACGCCTGGTATACTTATTTATGCTCTATCGCTGCTGAGCACCGATGACTTCTTCGTACACAGGAAAAGCTAGAGTCTCTAATGATAAAATAATATTTGACCCGTCTGTTTCCTGCTGAGGCAAGAATTTCCCTGGATTACATCCGGTTAGCAGTTCCTTCGTCGTTCCCAGTGAATCGAGTGATTTGATTAATAGTTGCGTGAGAGTTTAATTGGAATTATTTTGTTTTTGATTGTCAGTGAAAGTTCACTTCTTTTTGAAAAACACGGGACAAGTGAATAAAATTGTGGATGCAATTTGTAGCATCAATAATACAATAGGTAAAAATAAATGTGACAAAATTCTAACATAGAAACAAAAACAATATAAATAAAATATTAAAATTGGAAAATTACTTTTAATTTCGATTTAAAAATTGAATTTATAAAGTATATATCTTGTTTCACTTGTCAGCACCTGCCGAATGCCTATGAATCGAAAAGTAGCTGGGGTGGATTGAATGGTTACTGCGATTAGTGAAGGAAGGGGTTAAATCAGGGCACCGTGAAATTGATTAAGCCTTTATTAGGGTGGCGCCCAGTGGGCCAAAGAGCCGAGGGGATGGAAACCACGAGTCCAGTAAAGGACAGGCCAAATAACGGCCCGGTTCCCATTGACCCAGTGTACGTCGAGCAGCCGTGTTTCCCCGGTAATCACGCTTACTCGTGCGAGTACTCGGTCGAGACGTGTGTATTCGTATATGAAAGCGCGGTAGGCCTCGCATCACCCCATCGTCCATTTCAGAAAAAGCCACCCTCCTCGCCGGAATTTCTTTTGGGACACCCGGTGTGGCCGCAGCTCTCAGAGCCGGTGATTAAAAAGTTGCTGAGAGAGTCCTGCCAGGAGGACACACTGAATACCCGTACAGAGTGATTCAAAATTCCGATAGCCTCTTAAATCTGCGACAATGGACTATAGTTGAATTATTTAATCATGAATATGTGAATAAAAGTGAAATGAAACTAATGGAAGAGTTTCTGCTAATTATAAAGGTTTATCTGACACGATTTCAAAGATATTTTCTTTGTCATATAGAACTATACGGGCTGTTTCAAGGGCAACTTCAAAATTTCAATGAGAATAGTAAGTTGAAGTATAATGTACAATCACCTATTCTTTAAATTGAGTTATTGTTAACAAATAGCCGGGTAAAGTCAGTTAATCATAAATAATCAATTATATACTACAATATAATACATATGCATGCGTAAGAAAAAAAAACATACAAAAAATTATAAAACAATAATTTCTTGTTAAATTGAAGCTTGTCTTAAATAGTTGGTGAAATCAATTACGCAGAGAGTAAAGGTTAAACCTTCGCGATTTCCATCTGACTCACCCTGTATGTATAGTCCGCATGCAGAGATAGACGAAGTGCCGAGCAACGGAGAAAAGAGGGTGGTTGAGGAAAGAAAGGAAAAAGGCAGAGGGAGAGAAAGAGGGCGGATTGCGAGGGAGACGGACTGCTGAGGGGTTGCCGGGTATCGACTGCAGAGCCACGTGCGTCGTGGATGGACGAGAGAGGAGACAAAAGTCCGAGGAACGTCGTGGAACACCGGAAAGCCCCGCGGAGGTGCGAGAAATGATGGACTCGCATGAAGACGCGGACATATAAAAATTACGGGGGCCACGCGCTGGAAGCCAGATGAAAAAATCTAGACAATGAGGCTTGAATAAAAACATGGATGAAGACAGCTGGAATTATGAGATTCGTGATGATTCCGGAAGGCTCAGACGGTGATGGCTGTAGCGAAGGCAAACATTAAAGTGCAACGCTTAAAGCACGATAAAACACAAAGACTATGAATCCAACAATACAGCAATAAAACTATCTGTTCGTAAGTTATATTTCGATAATTAATAAGAAGATAAGAATATTATTACACGGAACATTTTATTAGCTCTACTTTTTATTGATTAAACTAATTAGAACCAACCAATAAAATAGAACAAGAATTAAAAAAGAAAAGCCGATACTCGGGCTCCCACTTTTAATCCAGCTCCGCGCAGTCTTGTTCCCAATGCGCCATCGATGCACTTGATCATTCCAGTCCTAATAATTCTTATTGTACCGGTAGTAATAACAGTACTCTTGCAAACGAGCAACGCCTCTGCTAGGTCACCCTTGCTGACGTATTGAAGGTTCTCCTTGAAGTCTGTTTTTTTTTCAAAAGCGCATTGTGTGCATCATGCGAGGTTAAAAAAGGGGGTCAAGCAGAGAGGGTGGAAAACAGAGGATAACACACTGGCAAGCTTGGGCATTGTAAGCGCGTATCAAGGGGATCGGGAGCAACAATATCGAATGTTCCATTTGTATGATCGTCTAACGTTTTCATTCTGTTTCCGATCTATACGCCTATCGCGCCAGCCACCCTTTCGTTTCTGCCGAGCGTGACGTGACTCTGACTCTCTTGTTTGCCACAATGCATTTGCAACTGGTTGCCTGCCACCTTTTATCCGGTGTTTTTCTCCTCCTTTTCCTCTCCCTCTCGCACTTCTCTCTTGTCAGTAATTGATACGTTAACCAGGCGTGCAACCCACATGCGAAACCGCACATTCGATTTAGTCCGAAACGTGTCATTCATGCAGTGCTACCCCCTTGCGATACACCATCCTTCATGTTTAGTAGAGCGTTTCTTGGTTTTAGTATTTTTCTTGCTTTAAGTATTGTTGTATTGAATTAAGAGATTGGAAGAAAGACCTATTTATTAATGAGAATAATAGACTGTTTATATGTATTTTAATTAACTGGAATTTAATAGGATCGATTGAAATGAAATATGATCGAAATCCAACAAGCGAAATACAATACTACTTATAAGTATAATGTAAATATTCCTTAAGTCTACTTTTTCTTCAGTCAAGTCTACCTCGCTCAGTGACAACAAAGGCATCTATTGACTTCATTGGTTACTCGATAATTAATAATTTCAAGATAATTTACATATCGATTTGGTTGTCTCCTTTCCAAGCGAAGGAGGAACTTCAAAGGAACAGAGCTAATTACATACGTCTCGATAACCCGTTGTTTTATTCATAGTGAGCCGTCATAGTTTCTGGTGCGGCGCATGTGTTCTCCGATTGGAGAACAGGGCGGCGGCGGCAGCAGCCGAGTTGGCTGCTCTCGAATCCCTCGGAATTGGGAATTAATTGGTTTGTCGTCTGCAGACACGCTCTTTCGCATTTCGTGGTAGACCAGGAGTGGGGCGCCTCTCGCGGTTGAAACGTCGATTAGCTCTCTTCCGACAGTGCCGAATTAGGACAGCCGCCTGACTCTTTGTCAGGTATTCACTGGCATTTCTGCTCCTTTAATGGCAGCTATGCGCATGCCGAGATTGAAATAATTAGGGCAAGCGCCGATATTTAGAAGAGGCTCTCGACCAGCGCTACTCGTTCGATATTGCCGATTGAAGGCGGAAGAAATAAGTTGGTGTAACGGTAACTAACACCGCCATATTAATTCTAATTACATGCTACGTAATTATTGAGAGTAACGCTATTCGTTACACTAACTAATTACCTCGATGATCAGCCAATTTCCCTCTTGTTCCCCAATTAGCAAGTCATATTAGTCTCCGTTAGAAATATGTGCTGCTCGATTACCTATGCTTTCCTATTAACAACTACAAATTCCGTTCTGCGTGCCATTGGCAGTGATAAAATGACTAGTATTATTTCATTCAAATTGCCAAATAAATGAGAATTAAAGTGAAATAATTTCAACAAAAAAGACTATGTTTCTAACAATCAAAGATTATAAAACTCAAAACTCTACTTCGCTTACTGCAAATCTCAAACCATTGTACTTTTCCATGACTCAAAAACCCTCTCCAACCCCATACAATAAATACAACTTCCTAAAGCCATCATTGTACGTCAGCACTTACAATACCGTTGGCACGGCATCAGTTACGGATAATAAACTAGACTATTCCAAGAGGCGCTATTATCTGTGAGTGAGTCACTCGACATGAGTCAAGTCAAAATGCGTGCATCCCAGCAAATTGTATGGGGGAGCGGAAACTTGGCGAGGGCGTGCGGGGGAAAAGTGTGTATCTCTTTAACTAGGGGCCGACTGCTCGCCAACTTACGAATTTGTCAGTCGACCAATTGTTTCTACGAGTGCAGCCGCTGTATCATACATATGATGGTAGGAGGGGGTGTGGGCGGCGGCGGCGGGGTTGCGTATCAAGCATCATCCCCTCGTCATCGGGAGACTGGAGCAAGGAGAGCACTCGGCGAATGCCTGCCGCCATCAAACAGGAAGGGTGAATGTGTGCCTGATGAGAACGAGAGCACTGATTTCGGCTCGAATATTCTCCTCCCCCTCTTGTGTCCACCTTTTTCACCCATCTGTCATTTTCCGCAACTGTTATCAGCTTTTTAGCGAGGGGCGAGAAAGATAAAAGCCAGTTATTACTGGAAATGCAAGTCCCTCCCTTTACGCTTTGAAATCCGGAGCAGCTTCTGTACATAAAAGGCGGGAACATCATTGGGTGATCAAAGTGACGCTGAATTATAAAGTTAGATATATGCTGTTCCACTTAATGGTTATGCGATCGCAGCAGGACAATGTCGGGAATTATCCTGCATTAAAGGATTTTGATTTAGAGAGTTCATTGATTTTTTGTGGTTGATGAAGAAAAGGGAAGTATTTTTCAGGATTCGTCACGTATTATACACGCTGTTATTCATCGCTCCAATTTACTAAATGGAGCAAGTAATTTCGGTTGGGAGATGTGATAGGTTTTGAAGGAGTCTGCGACAATGCGGCTTTCACAGGAGTTATTTTAATCAATTTTGATTTGGGCAATAGTTTAGAAATGTTATCATTAATTCGATTCAAATTCGAGATCAATTCCAGTAGATTATACCATTGGTATAATAGGCTAAAGTAGCTTTTTTATGCGAACCAATTCGAACGTAATTACACATGCCGAGGCTGCAAAAGCTGGCTTTAGCATACCGAAAACGATTGAATCAGCAATCGGTAATTCATTGATCTACTAATGGCCTTTGACGGCTCAAAGACCTTTGAAATCCGAAATGCACTCGATGAATAACGTCGAATCCGATTTCATCCCATTCGGATGTTAGTAAATGCCTGCAAAATAGATTGATCCATCGTAAATAGATATCCGAAGAAAAATGACAGGAAAATGACATTCCAATGAAGTATTACTATAAAATGTTATTCGTTCGAAACTAACATAAACAAAAATATTTAGCGCATTTCATTCTTATCCGAAATAAAAACTTTTCTGTAACGTTGCATTGTGCAAAACAACAAAAATCAGTAAGACTGAAATATTCGAGATTCTCCTAGGAATGCATTCACTCACAAACTTAGTTGTCCGGTACTATGTTCTCCTCCATGAATCGCCGGGCTTAAACCCACGAGACAAAAGCGTTGAAATATAGTTATTGGTAGACAACTCCTTGCCCGTGGAAGTTTGGGGACAGATATAAAGATAGGATCAGGAAGTGGCGTCCATTTGGCTTGCAGTATTCTGCGTATATTACAGTAATTACTGCGTCGTCCCTCGGCTCTCTGCCCATGTGTGTCTGGGTTGTGCGTACAAGCTCCCACGTCCCATTTAACTAGAGCGAATCTCTCTCGGCGGTGCAACAATCTCAGATAAACTGTACGACAGGACAACGGCCAGTATGGCGTATTTCATGGTTATAACGCCAATCCCCCATAAACAAAAGAGATTCTCAAGCTTGCAATGGCCGCTTTTCCTAGCTCGAAAGGTGCATAAATGCTCTTTCGCTAGACGATAAGCTGGAATGCGTAGTCTTGGGAGTGAACGGCTTGGATACTTGGCTTTGTACTACTTTCCACGGAACACCAGGTCCGAGGATTAAAGGCAGCTTTTCTTGGGAGGTAAATCGTTTTCTTTCCAGCTAAGTACACCAGTTATCTTTAACATTACGCACTTATGTGCATTTAATGTTGCAACAGCTTTTACTGCAGTTTCTTTGATATTAATACGAGCATAGCGATATTAGGTATTTACAATCTCTTTGGATTTTGGTTGGAAGAAGTAATTTAATGCTTTATAATACTAGTGAAATATTTAAGTTATTTTTGATATTAGGTGTATTCAATTTTTGCTATTAATTCATTGACCTGCATTATCATTTTTTTTAAAAAAGCGATGGGAAAAAATATACAAGCTAAAAGAGTCATCGATAGAATGCGAATAACTGGAATTTTCCAATGCCATACTCGTTTAAATGCTGCGATGGAAGCATTAAATTATAGACGAGCGAAGTTGGAGAGACTCCTGAAAAACGCAACAGTGCCGCGCGATATAGCGCGTTCGTAATAAAAGCAAAACGCTGTAATAGCAGAGCCCGAATAACGAAAAGCTCTTCGAAAGTCTGCCGGGGACTGCTTTTAATCCACTATTATGAAATGCACTGACGTCTGACAGAGGCCGGTAGAAATATCGGAAGCATCGGACGGAAATTAAACCGATTCCGCCTCGCATGTACTTCGATCTGGACCGTCATTTTCGCATCCTTCTCCCGTCCTGCTTTTTATGAGGTATACGGGACAGCAGCGCTATGTGATTCCGCTCTCCGATAAACTTTACTATAGCTTTTTTCGTTCAATACTTTTTTAGTGCTCTGTGAAAAATAAAATGTTGATAAATTGCGATCGATGTTTTTAAGTGAAATATAGGTGGTATTCATAACTCGGCATTTCCTAGTCTATTTATTCTCGAAAGAGGTATGTGATCCTTAAATTAATCAAATTTTTAGTTATTTTGTATTTTCTTTAATAAATATCTTCCACTTTTTTTCTTTCACACATTTAGGACTACTTATATGGAATTCAACTTTCTCATCAAGTTAGTTATTCGCCACATGATTTATTCTTTCTCGACATACCTTTTGCGACACTCGTCCACCGCAGTATTTTCTCTCACACGAAAGTGTGTCAGCCCAATTCAGTTAATATGAAGGAATCATGATTAGAGAGAGTCGGCGCAAACTTCCAATGGTGCGAGACCCTTGAAAACATTCCGAGAACTAACTTTCATAGTGGGTTTTATCCCGCGGGTCCATAAGAACAACTTCTAAAGTAGGTTGCCGGTGGTAGAAGGGTCAGGAGCGAAAAGATATTTCGTTGACGACCTAACCCAATTTTCTGCTTGTTGCCTTTTGTTCGTTGCCTCCTTGTCCCAGGGGAATGACTCTGTGGCGCGATATACGGTTATGTCTCGCCTACAAGAAATTATTAACAGCAGCAGTGTACTCCCAGCAATTTTGCGTTTCCTTCGAAAGGACGAACGTGCGTAATATCTATGAAAACGGCTTGAATTATATGCTCTAAAAATAATGTCTAATACTTTTAAACAGTTTACGATTCCTCGAGCATATTATTCTAATATCACACTGAATAAATTAATAATTAACTATTAACTATTAATATTTTATCACATTAACTTTCCATTGAAAAACACCAGTTCCTTTGCCACTGAAAATCCCATGTTCATCAACATGATAAACCGAAGAGGCTAAAACTCATCGCGCTAATCGATACTATTCAAAACAGGATGTTTCTTTCAAAGCTCTCCTGTCCGCCGTCAACACCAGCGGTATATCGTGGTGGCAGATTCATGGGTTCGGTGGCATCACACGCGTAGTGCGCGGCAGAGGGTGGGAGGGAGGGAGAGGGGGGCGTCGGGGAGGCATGAAATATACATTAGCCTCCAGGTAGTAGATATGGTGGTTCAGGCGCTGAAAGTTTCAACGGGCGTCCCAGTATCCGGCCGAGTGAGATCCGATTAGCGGACTATTCGATATTGCACGGCTGCCTGCGTGCCTGCGAGTATTAAACGTTACAAGGCTGGCCCGGAGTGCGGCTGTTTGCGTGTGCGGCCACTTACACGTGTTTACGTGAACTCGCCGACTGGCGGGGGCGGTTGGCTTCGGCGGGGGTAGTTCGCAGATTTTACCCCGGGAAAATAGAGAGACTTATGGGAGAGAGATGCGCCCCTACCCAACCCCCGAACACCCCCTCGCTACTCCCTCTACCTACGGAACAAGGGAAGGTTGCCATGGGAATAAGCCAGCAACCTCTAATGGAGATGGATTTCTGCATCGACGGCCACGCACCGTGACAGATAAGCTTCGAAAATTTCCCGTTCAACTACCCCCCTCCCCCTCCAAGCCTGCCTAGTGCCCCGACGACTTGCCGATTTTCAACGATCCCACCCCTTGTTTCCTCTACCTTTCCATTTTTCCTTCATGCCTGATGGTGAAGTGCACTTTGTACGTCGAGAGACGAGAATACTGAATGTTGGAAAAGGTTCCTACAAATCCCCAGGAAATGTATAAAGAATTGATTATTTCTTGTGTTTAAAGTTTGTTGAAATTGTTCCTTGTAAATTTTGGGGATATTTCATTGAATAAGAGGAGATTGTTTGAGTATAGCAAACAGTTGGATTCACATGACGGAGCATACGGAATTATTAGATGATGCAATATGGTCAGTTTGTTGGCTGAAGCCTAATGTAACAGTTGGACTATGTTTAACGCGATTGGCTAGTTTGAAAGTATGCGGCGCGCGAATAATCCATAATGCTATTATCTGCCACGGGATAATCGCCGACATGTTTAATGGAAGCAGCTAAACAATCATTGGAATTGGCCATTAGAATTTCCATGGATCGCAACTTCCTAATCCTCGAAAGTATACACTAAATTGGTTGGAAATTTAAACTTTCAAGCTTTTCATAAATACACAGGTTTATAACCAACTACTATTATTACCACTATTATTTCTTATTAATTCTCAAACAGTATACAAATGATTTCATATTCACCAAAATTCAAAACAAGCGGAACGAAACAGTCACACAAGAATTCGCAATTACAAAATTCAAAGAACTACATTGAAACAACCAGAGAAATAATCTCACTGGCGGAGGAAGCCGGTCGTAGCAAGCGCGCAAGGGCGTTAATTGAATTCAGGTGGAAATTAACGAAAATACTTGGAAGCGGCCGAATACATTTGTATGACGGAGCAGCCCGGTAATTGAGTTGTTAGGTGTACGAAACATTTGCGGCGAGCGGCAGGAGTCGCAAAAGGGGGGGGGGGTGGCTGCGGGGGTGGAGTGGCTGGCGGCGGAATCGGCAAACTCCTATTAACTTCCGGATATTTGTGTTGGACTGCGCTGACAGCCAAGCAACCGCTTCTGCTACGCCCACAGTGACTCACGTCTTCGCACTACGCACTCGCCTACGCTGGTATGGCGTGATCCATTAACGAAATTCGATCCGCTATCTTTGTACCAGCCCTATTCTGGCTTGCTGTCAATGTAAACTTGCAGCTTACACGCTGCCTGTCAAGATTGCCAATGGAGATTGCCTGGTCGAATCATTCTTCTTGACTGCAGCGAGCTGCTCTCTGTTTTACTCCTGATAACAGCCTCTTCTTGGTTATAATTAATGACGTACATATCTACTATATTTTTCTGTCTTATTTGTCACTAGTTTTATTTAATGTTCTTATTACTTTGCTTGATATGGAATCTTGTTGGAGCTATCGAGTAATTGTAAAAATAGGTAAATTTAGTATTTTGTTTTGCGGGAACATATAACTGCCAGACCTTTTAAACTTTTACCATTATAATGAAGTCACGAGTCAAAAATACATTGATACCTGTTTACTATCGACATTCATATTCGTTGAACGTTCAGTACGAAATTTACTGGGCAACCTGTCCATTTTCCAGGAAATACAGACGAAGCACCGATAAAAGTTTTAATAGGGTCAGCATAAAAATTCGAGTGCCTGGCGCGATTTTATATTTTAAAAATGCAAAAAGTCATTGCATGTTTTGCACTGGGCGTCAACAGCGTGCTTTGTAGAGGGAACGGAGCAATCAAAATTTCAAAAGCGGCCTGTTCGATTTGTAATTTCCCCCGCGAGAAATTCACGGGAGCGTTTCAACTTTCAATAAAGGACGCGTCGATCACGCGTGAATTTTATTAGAATGGCGCGATGTCCGACAGGCCGCCGAAATACCACTCTAATTTTTCAATAGTTCCATCGCAACGGCGCGCGCACCCTCGCACTGACAGTGTCATTATTCCGGCGTATTAGGCAAGAATTTAATAACGTGCCAATATGTTTTACCGGACAAAAGCGCAGCCATTCGACCAACCTCGGTGGGGGGTGCCACGAAGGGTGAAAATTCGTGCTATAAATCAGGCCCTGCATACTATACATGTATATTCGCCAGCCAGGCATTGTCGGTCTCGTCTTCGGTACTCTGTAGAACCTGCTTTTGTGCTATTCGAAGACTTATGTTAGAGATCGAATATATATCCATATACATATATTTCTTACAATTGAAATATGTTGCTGTAACAAGAACTGCAGTATCTTTATTTTTATTTTATTAAAATATTAAGTCAATGATTTTGGTTATTTTATATGTTTAAATTTATTTAAGATCTATATTCAAGAAATATGCTGTGTATGATTGAATGAGACGTAACAATTAGTTCTTGTTATCACATGCTTGCAATTTTTAACAACGCCATTAAATATACATTTTAACAAAGAACTCAACAAAAACGGTACATCTTATTACTGCCTTACTTCAACAAAAAGATATTACATTGAAAAAAGAAACTACTCGCCATTCAAAAATATGTATACTACGAAAGTCCATTTACAGAAGAGGCAAGCACTCGCAATAACGGGCGGATATTAAACCGGGGCGGGCTTTCCTTCCAATTAAGTAGTCTCAGGAGGATTTCTATGGGGATGCCCGATAAATAGTTGTTTCCACACTACAACCCTACCGGCCGGTGCCTTCTATTACGCCTACAAAGACCCTGCTCGAATGAATAACTACAATCCCCCCGCCGCCCATTGCGCGCTCTCTCTCCAGAAGAAGAAGAAGAAGAAGAAGAAGAAGAGTGAAGTAGCATTATGAGTATTCGACGTTTCCGTCGTGAAAGTGCTCAAGATTCCCGAGAGTCTTAAGGAGCCCGGTGCACAATCGTCGCCCAAGCAGCCATTAAAATCAACGAAACAGCCCTGGAAAGAGTTCCCCCGAAAGCTCTCCGACCGAGCGACAGCCAGCCACCCTCGGCAAGGAACGTCGAGTAAGGATCCGAATCAACGATGATTCCCACCATCATGGGAACTCCGGCAAACGAAGAGCAGAGAGAGACTCAAGGAATTCCCGATACATTGTACAATTGGATAGCAAGGACGAACAGTTACTTCATAGCGCTTTCTTCATTTCTTCGTTGGTCGAAGAGGCTACAAGAGCATCAAGCGGCGAACAAAGAGGCGAACAAGAATTAACGACCAATTAGGACAGTTAAGAAAGAATGCCTGGCTTGAGATAATGGTGGAAGCGATCCGGCTCTATGGGACAGCGGTGTATAGTTGTTGTTGCGAGATATAATTACTCTCTCTTCTCTCCTGTCTTTCTCTCTTGGGTACTCGGCAACAATTTGTGGAAATCATTAGTGAGTGGTGGTCGCGCGATTCCGTTAAACTGGTCGTCGAGCAGAGGGCGAGCGTCAAGGGCGTGCAGGATTGAAAGAGGATTGAGTCCTGGACAAGGACTAGTACGAAGTTTGAATCAGGGATGAGGCTTTCCCTGGTTACGGGGCATTCTTATTATAAAGAGGACCCCTAATTATTGTTATGCCTCGAGTAGGAAGCCCTCTACTTTTCTCCCTCTCTTTCTTCCGACAGTGCGCATTTAAATTATGCTTTCGACGCCAACGACCAACGTCGTCAGGGTGAACGGGCGGCGTCGAGAAGCTTCTCCCCGTAGAAATGCCCGGCACCCTTTTGCGCTTGGTCGCACACGTGCATCGCGACCAGGCAATCCGCCCTTGGTGTTGCTTGGCTTCGAGCACTCCCACTCTTTGCATTTCATCCCCTCTCCGCACACCCGCACTCCTATTGTTGAGGAATTATGCTCTGATTAACCCCTTCCTGAGAGCTCATTCTCTTGAGAAGGAAGCTTTCTTGCTTGCGCGCCGACTCTGAGAAAGAGCGGTTGCTCCCTCGTTCCCCTGGTTACTGTTGGCTGCTAGCCTGCTTGACTTGCCATTGTACCATGGTTTGTTTTGATGGCCTCACGAGTAATAGCACTCTCTCTCTCTTTCTCTCTCTCTCTCTCTCTCTCTCTCTCTCTCTCTCTCTCTCTCTCTCTCTCTCTCTCTCTCTCTCTCTCTCGAAGGACTTGAGCCGGATTTCACCGAACTTAACAAACAATTGACCGAGGATGTTTAATGTTTGGGGATTGTCCGCGTGGATGGTTCTTACTCGGCCGAGAAACGACGAGGGGAGAGTTTGTGCTTTTAAATGTATGAGTATGCGAGAATAATGATGATATTGTTGTCGTGACAGGTATTTCGATTTAAGGGTCTACTTTGGTTTGTATTTAAATGTAATAATAGTTCAACTGATCTGGGTGACAAGATTTTGAACTAAAGTATATGTTGATTATGTTGGGAAACAAAAGTTTTAAAAGCAAAGGGTTGTGTATTATAATTAAAATTAGTGTACAAGGAAAGTGTATAAAATGTAATAAATTGTCAAAGTTATACAGTAAAACTATACACTCGGAAATATTTATGTTTCTCTTGGCAAAGTTCTGCAACTCCAGGGCTATCGCATTACGCATTCCCTGAGTACAGCAGGAGGCTGAATGGAGTGACAATTTGGGACAATTAGTCGGCACTAATTGGACAAAGAGCGCCATAGCATCCAGTCAAAAGAGCCCAGCAAAATAGAGCAGAGTGGCTGCGTGGCTTGAAAATGTGCTCGAAAATCCGGAAAAGCCGCTGTAATGCGTTTCGCGGGAAAATTGAGAAATGTGGGAAGCTTGGATTGTTCACAATTACCGGCAGCGCCAGCAGCGATAACAGTCGCGAAAACTCCGCTTTATTCTTATTCCGTGCGTGGCAGTGGCGAGTTTTCCTAATTATAGCGGCGCCGGACGCGCGCGCACCGTAACAAATGGCAGCGCCGCTAGTTCCAGCGGTGCTCTGTATTACTGTGGAAACTGGGTCAAGTTAATGGGCCCTTACTCTGATTACACAAATGCGCGCCCGTCTGCTACGCAGGAGAGTTGCACTTAACGAGTAAATTGAGCGTTCATACGACAAGGAAATAATAGAGTGCGGTGCACCCTGAAATTATTCTGACGCATAGCGCATGTGGTTAACATATGTCAGAGAACATAGTTGCATTGTCATGTATCATAAGGGGCACCGGCATGCAAGAGTACTTTTAAGTCTACTTTGAGAAATTGTGAAGTGAAAACAATTTCAGTAAGGTTCCTTTTATATTCACTTTCTTCTAATAATTTTTCATTGCATTCACTTAAACAGCATCTACAATTCAGTAAACAAAAGGGCAAATTTAATAAATAATTATAACTATATTTCTATTACAATCTCTCTATTAATTAATCCTTCTCCTTAAAGACCAGTTTAAAGGTTTGTGTACATGTAATCCAGTAAAGCGTCCCCTTAATTCCCCCACTAAAGAATAGTTTATTGCCTTTCGAGTAATTATAAACCGCGCACCACCGACTCCGTAAATCTCTCGACGACTTAAACTCTTTAAGCAAACAGAGTTGCGTTTCCACACAGTGGACCGACTCCCCGCGGCTGTTTTCATTTATTTTCGGGTAGCATTGCATTACTGCGTTGTCTCTGTGTTTGTAAGTTCCCGCGCGCACGGCAGCGGCGGCGGCGGCAGTGGACGAGCTTCTCCGTCAGTGTGGTTTCTCCCGCGTCGTAAGTGGAATTTTGCATATTCAAATGTGGAGCGCGCAGCACGCCTGGAGCACCGAGTGCCTCGGCCCGTTACCCGCGCGCCTTCCTTTTAATTATTGCGATTAATTAAGCTGTAACAAGTCTGCGGAGAAGGGTCTCCACCGGCAGCCGGTGGGACGAAGCTCGGGGAAAAGGCGAATTCATTAACATCGGGACAGTAAATCACGCACGCGGAATTGTTAATATTGCCGAAGTGAATATGGAAAGTGGTTCTCGTGAAAACGTTTTCGATAAAGGGTTGTTCGGGTTCGTTAGAATCACACGCGGCTTGCCTTTCGTGTAATTACAAGACGTGTATCAAAATTCATTTAAAATATATTAAAAGGAAGTATATAAGGGAACAAAACACCCTCGGGTTAAATGGAACTCCGAGAGAAAGTCTGCCAAAGTCAAAGTGCGCACTAAAGCAAATTTAATATTACATTCACGATGGTAGTTACACGTGCATTACCCGAGTGCTGTTAATTAGGCTATTTAATTAACTTTGAAACACGAGTTAAAATTCTTCTTTGCGCGTGGATGAGTTTACTTTCGTTTTTGTTATTTTCTCTGATAAACAGGTAATACAGTAAATGTAATACAGTAATTCGGTTCTGTAGCTCGTCTCGGGCGTAATCCAATCTAGGTCGGGATGTTGCCGACCCGAGGATGGAAGGTAGGACAGCTGCTATCCCTCACGTAGACTTGTATTCCCCAGAGAGAAAATATTTTAGCAATAATTCATTTAGAGGTTCGAACTTCCTCAATTTACATTTCAACTTTCAAATGAGAACACCGAGTTTATAATCAATTTACAATCTAGCACTATGAGTGTCTTAAACATTTACATGAAAATCTTTATCAAGAAATTAACTGTTCTACCCAAAAAGTACTTTTATCCAAACACTCGTGTCCTTCGATTACTTCGAATAAAAGAGCTTTTCCTACATTTGCTTGGCAGCCTCATTTCAAACATAAGTATCAGTCAGCTGGAATCACTCGAGTGAAGGCTTCAGTGACGTCTGATCTCCCAGGCGAGTCATGTTCGTCCGGGCAATGACAGTGCAAACAGCGGTCCAAATGAGAGAGATGTCAACGGGAAACGGAAATTTTTACTTAAAAAAGGGATGGGCGAGTGTAGAGAGTCAGTGAAGCATGGAAGAGGATGGCGATGGGGTGGTGGAGAGCAGGAATATCCGGGGACAATCAGCCGGGCATATTTCATATTCAGCGACCCGTAACCTCGCAATCTTCGAGTGGAGGGTGAAGTTAACTCGAGGTGGACGCCTCTGAAATTGAATCGACAATCGGGATGCTGGAGAAGACGCCCGTCGCCGCCAGGGTAACGTATGCATTGGCCAAGCTAAGTGGACGATGGCCCCCTCGACACGTCCTCAGTCCTGGCCAGCGTGATCCTCTACACACGACGACCACCTCCTCTTCTTATTCGGCATCCTTTATTCCGCTCTACCTCGTCTTCACATATCCGCCTTTCCTTTTCCTCCTTCTATCTTTCTCATACGTGCTCGCACCAGCGAAGACATACTCTCTACATGTTGCATGTAGAGCGCAGGTCAGAAATACCCTCAATGTTTGGTCTTCGCGACGTGCTTTAACTCTTTCACGAAAATATCCCTACAATGCTACCTTTCGGGGAGTCCACGATATGCGTGACACAGGATCATCTGATGTTAGGTGTCTATTATTCAAGTTTACTTGTGTGTGTTTCAATGCACTGTTGTTTAAAAAATCATTTTATGTAAACATGTAAATGTGTTTTGTATAATTCAAGTATTTGTGAGTAATATTGATCATGGTAGACTGTTGAAAGTTCTTTTTGTCAGAAAGGAGTAGAAATTCATCAATGTCATTTCTCTAGCACGATGTACCATCTCGTTTCCCGGGTGTTCCTCGAGTATTCTCGGAAGTGTCGGCGTTCTATTCGCACATTTAACGTGTCCACGTCACCCCAGCTGCGTATCTATCTCCTCTCCCTAATCCGCTTTGTTGACTGTAACATGCCTACACGTAAAGTCTCGAGTGCGCGTGTTTGGCATGCGAGGGTGGCCACTCGAGTGTACGCGAAGCTCTCGATCTTCGTTCGCATCGTCCGGCTACGTTTTCATAGGAGCGAGCTTTACAAGTTGACCGAAAATCAGCCACGCCTCGCATGCCACTCCGCTTGATTTGCCCTGCTACGGAAAATTGCATCGATTCCCAATTGTTTATTCGGCAAACACTGCAGCCAGCTTTATTTACTGACGGTATTGAACCCGTTACCGTATACTCGCCTTTCATATCGTTCGATTTGGCCGTTCTACTCGATGGATCCTGCAATTCCCCGATGCGAACCGGTTACAATAAACATGCCAACCTACCTTGATTTTTGGTATTTTATATTGAAAATCAAGAAATGCAATTTTGTATTTCATACACGTCCTTTGATGTTAGAAGGCAAATTGTTGAACTACTGATTTTTCAAGCTAGGATGTACAATATCGAAAGGTATAAAGGAATTTGAAATTTCTTTACATTTATTAATTATTTCGAGTGGAAAATTAAAAGCAAATGCTACTTTCGATTGATTGGTAACCGTAGCAATTGCCACAAAGTGTTCACAGAAAGTTCGAACTCGGTTCTCGATTGGAATAATTCTTGTCCACGGAACCGAGCGGGTTTAATTTAATTAAACAACAGAGTCTGCTGGTGGTTGCCCTTTTAAAGGCGGATCTCCGTCGTAATCCTTGAGCCGAGAGTTAAGAAACTTGAAAACGAATATTCGCCTTCGGTGGAGCGGTCGAACTCTGCCCGATAAGAAAGGGATTCGAAGGAAGCAATTAAAAATTAATGCCGGAGAATTATTAAGGGAAACCAAGTGCTAAGCAGATATCTCCGCGCTGGGAAGCGGAAGTTTCCGGCACTGAGTGCCCCGGGCCAGAAATAAGTTCAAACTTTCCACTTCCGTTACTTAACACACCTGTGAACAAACAGAGCCGGCCGGGCCAAATTAAAATTTGTCGTGCACCGGCACTGCCACTTTGCAACTTCCGTACTTTATGCTGGTACATGTCTGCGAGCAGCGCATACTTCGCGTTTGTTTGCTTCATTAAAATTGCGCCCACAGCCAAAGCTTTTTCTCCATAGCCTCTTTAAATACGCGCGCGTTCAAGTTATTTCTAGTTTACTCTCACGTACTCAACTTTTCAATAAATCTCAAACAATTTCATTAAGTTATGCGATCCTTCAATGTTAAACACTTCAGATTATAGAACAATTATTCCAATTCATTATTAATAATAAAACGTACATTCTTATTGAGAAGACATCAGTTTAATTACTACTAGTGGAGTTCAAAATTATCCATTACCAAAGTACTCTTAATGAAAATCGAACTCCCACTGAAGTTCAAATGTACCATTCCCAACGGCTTAATTTAATTCGAAAGCAAGGACTATTAACGGAAGGACTAGTATTCAGCTATCGAAACAGTCCGATGGTCAAAGTCGCAACTGTTTAGTGAAGTGTCTGAGCAAGTAGTGGTGGGAAGTTGAGGATCAAGCGATTAGCACTTTAGCTAGTAGAGAAGCCAGACTGAAACAAGGAACGCCAGTCGACAAAGGGCACGCGGCAGGACACTTTCGGTTTGTTCAAGGAAACCACTGAACGCGGTTAGGAATACTCGGAAGGGGCGTGACGAGCTTTTACCTTTTCCAACTGGAACGGCAGTTCACGTTACTGGAAATTCGGGACCGACAACCCTCAGCAAACCATCTGGGTACATCGGACGCGACCGACACACACGTCGAGGCATTCGCACGCGAAATTTATTCATCGGCTTTGGGCAAGTGCTGCTTCGCGCGAGTTGTTTAGGGCTCGATGAAGAATTCACCGAACCGAGTGAACTGCTCGGGCATTCACCGCCGCTGCTGCTGCCGCCGCCGCCGCCGCCTCGTCGGCCCCTATCCTGTTACGCCAATAAATTCGCCCGCTTAAAGGCCGACACGCACCCCTCAAAAATGATTAAACTTCCACCAGCACCTCGTCAAGGCTTCATACGAGTGAGAAATGCATGAATTTCGATAAATAGTCATCTTGGTTCGGGCCAATTCTTTCGAAATTCAAATTTATAAGATTAATCGTCGAAAGAAATTGTTTGAAAAATAAGATTTATTTAAACTATACATATATGATTATATGTATGATCCCTGTGCATTTTTATTCTTGAGTCTCATTTATTGAATAACCAAACAAATACTTCAAAAAAATTTCAAACACGAAGAAGTTCACAGTACGAAAATAATATCAATCTAACACTAACGATGCTTCAAGCCATCGAGAATCTTGCAAACCCATACTTTCTTCAAAACTTACATGTTTCGGCGAAGCACCCTCGATCGTAAACTTGAATCGAGGGAGCTTTAACGAGCTCCGAAAACCTCCAAAAATTCCAGCCGCCAAGAATTACATCTTATCGCGGGGCATAATCTGCGGCGGGGGGGTGGAAAACCCACGAAATTTCGCCTGTGTATATGCTATGAGGGGTGGTATCGCAGCGTTGAGGCGGTGGTGGTTTAATGAGGCAACTTTCCTTGGAGGCGGTTCTCTCTTCTCAAGAGTCTGCCGGAAGTTCTCCAGGGCGCTCACACACACACTTCCTTCCTTTCTTCTTCTCTGCATTCGCCTTTCGCCCTCTCCGCCCACCCCCTTCTGGATCGCAGTGCGTAATATAGCGCGTCGGCGAGGAAAAAGAATTTTTTCAAGAAAGGGAAGAAAGCCTAGGGAGTTTACTCAGACTACTTAAAGGCGCGAGCACACATGCCGACACACAGGCGTTCTCCACAATGAAACATCTCTCTGTCGTTTTCTCTCAGAGAGAGAGAGCGAGAGAGAGAGAGAGAGAGCGAGAATTTCACGTTGATCTCGCTCGTTCATAGGAACCCTTTCCCTTCCGGTGGAGCTTAGGACCGCTTCTTTTCAGGTGCTTTCTCGCGCAAAGTGCCGAGAGCTTTTCGGCGTTTTCTTGAGCTCCTTACCACTCTTCTGATCTCTCTCTCTCTCTCTTTTCCACTTACTCAACTTCTCAGTCCACCCCCTTCATCCCCTCCCCTCCCGCTCTCGAAAAGACTTCTTTGTCCGCCTCTTCCCCCCACCGACGCCGTTAAACTGCCTAATTATCGTGGCGAGTCCTGCACGATTTCCGAGCGTCACCGGCGTCTCGTTGAAGTTTGGATACGCCGTGATTCGTTGCTTTAATGAGTTTACTAATTGGGTATCTTGGCTGGTAGTGTAGCCTGGTGTAAATATCGTCGTAAGGTGAGAGCACAGAGGGGACGCCCGGATAATTGGTAGGATCTCCAGCAGGTGTGCCTTGGGCACGAAACTGACAATCACCGGCTGCGATAAACGCGTATTCTGGATTCTCAAAGGAACGAGCCTGAGAATCTAATGTATCTCTGTAGTCTCAGCAATTAGTTAGCTTGTTTTGCATTACAATTTTTCTTCTTTCTTTTGTGACGAATGCTGGGTAAAGGATTGCGTTGATATATTGGTGCAAGGATTTTATATTTATTAATAAGAAACGTGAGAAATGATGGAAAAACAGTTGAAAGTGTCTTTCAAAATTTGGTTTACAAAACAGGATTTCAGTATTCACTTCGGAAGAAGTAATCTTAATTTCACATACCAGTTCACTTCGCCTAGCTTCGAAATGGAATCCAAGTCCGGTGACAGATAAATGCTCGCCGAGTAGGTCAGAGGGAGGAAGTTCGTAAAGTATGAGCATCAAGTTGCGTCTCATGCGTTTGAAACGGGAATCCGACACTCGGAGGCTCGCTTAGAGAGCAGCGTAAAGAAGATGGAGGAGAGGGGGAAGGGATGAAGGGGGGGGGGGAGGTGAAGTGGATGGACGAAAGGGAAGTTCGAAGTGGAGCATTCGTGTCTCGCTCGCCGTGACTTCTGCAATGACTTTCGGGCTACGACTGAGCCTCTCGAAGCTCAGTGCTGCAGCGCCTTTCGGTGGGGGGTGGACTTTCAGAAGCTCTCGGGGGTGGGTTTTCAAACTCCCGTGAGTATTTACTCGCTAATAGCGCGCACTGAG
Source organism: Ectemnius lituratus (assembly GCA_910593735.2). NCBI lineage: Eukaryota > Metazoa > Arthropoda > Insecta > Hymenoptera > Crabronidae > Ectemnius > Ectemnius lituratus. Next base: position 7,305,005 of record OU343036.1, on the reverse strand, counting down.
TACACGCGCCCTGTGGAATTTCGCTGCCTGCTGGCCGCTCTCTCTCTCTTCGAGTTATAACGGCTACGAGTCTCTCCTCGATCTCCGCGCCACCAAAAGGGGGATGCTGCCACCCCTAAAGAAATTCGACTTCAACCCCCCTCCGAAGGCCTCCGCCTGGTTTACAGGTACACGAGCGCCTGTCATCGCAGTTTCTCCTTATTAACGGGCGACTAAATCTCCTCCAGGTAGACTATTAGCATCAACCTCCTCATGCCCCATCCCTTACTCCCTCCGTCATTCGTCGACGTCGGAGTTTTAGCCGGAAATTTACGTCGGCCTTGCCTTCTCAAAGGAGCGCCTCATATTTCCACGGGAAATTGATTTTCCGACTTAGTTACTGTCAGTAAACGTCAATTGTACAGTCTTTTCTCTTATAAATGAGTGTGTATTTTGTGCTTATTTCTCTCAGGAATATTTGTAATTTCAGTATTAAATAAATCTTATTTAAAACGGCTGTCTTGTCATACGGAAACATTCGATTTCTCGTAACAAGAATGGTACGGAAGGGAGGAACAAAGAGAAAAACGGATAACAGGAGCTCGCACGCCATATAGCTGTGATTACGAAGCACGAGCAGCCACAGAAGCAATGGTTGGCAGGGTTGCGTGAAGGGCGCGTTGTATCTGGCAACATAATTCTTTTGCTAAAAGCGGTTGTTTCCATCGGAGCAGGGTTGGAAGGACGACTAATTTCGTGCGCGACCGTTGGACGTTCACGGTGGGTTATCTGTTTCGCTCCCCCGTAAATAGTGGGTGTCGCGGTGCGGCGTGCGGCCAGGCTAGGCCGCAGGGCCGCGGCCGCCTATCTGGCCAACGCCACCTCTTTCTCTTCTGCTCAAACGTTTGCGGTCGCTCGGATTTAATTGCCTCTTCTGTTTCCTGCGTCACGTACGCAGCGATTTGCGGTCCAGTGCGGCCTCCCGATATTAATTTCGTCGGCCGCGCGCCTGGCCAATCTCGGCGACTAAGGAATTATCGCGGTGGCACGCTGACTCCGTGAAACTTCCGCTGGACGTCCGTCACACGAAATCGATCTCGTATTTCTTCGATACTTTTTGCTTTTTTACCTTTTAACTGATTGTTATGGTGGTGAACGGTTTAATGGTTCTCGTATTATTTTTCATTGTGTTTGAGAAACAATGGAAACTTTGGTAAATATGATTGGTAAATATAAACTAGAACTCGAAACAACGTTATTGCAATATGTTATAACTATAAAGTATAAATGTATTGATTATAAATAAATATTATTCGAATTCAATAAGAATTGCTTTTGAAAACTTAATACTTTCCAAGATAATAGTGTAATGCTCAGTTTATAAATTATATTTAGTCGCAATCGCAGCACGTGATTGGAGGACGTAGTGCGTACGCTGGATAATTCGACTAGGTTTGCCGAGGGGAGTCGTGTAAGTTCGTTTCATCGAGCGCGAAACCTACTTAAGGAGCAATGAGATGATCCGTGAAACATCCGATCCTGCTAATGCTTCCTCCTTTTCCGGCTTATCCATCCAGAATTAGATTACTTCCGATAGCCACTGAAGGATGAGCCGTCGCCAGGACCCGATCGAACCCGATCGGAAATCAGATTACGGACTCCCATGCAATTCGACGTCGAACGGAGACAGGAAAACGCGAATATATCCTCGTAGTTCCTGGCAAATTGCAATCCCTTCCATTCTTTCATTTACGCTACCATGAAACTTATTGGAACAATCATCGACATATTTCTAAACATCTTCACATTTTAATTTAATAACTAAACTGATTAAACTAAATAACTAAAATCCTATAACAAATCTTTTTATGCTTCTAAAATTCTTACATGCCCGGCGCTCTTATTTTCCGTATCTGAAAACGTGGCATATCGACGTGCTCCTATCGTGACCCATAAAAGTTTTAGATCGCAATAACAAGGTTCGAATTTCCTTGCTAATTGGTTCGTTCAATCTAATTGCTTCCAAACACCCAATGACCGGCCGGTGGCGCAGGCAAACTTCATTCCTCGATTGCCGCTACTTCCGGCAAAGCCGTAATCGCCGACGAACCAATCGCTCTAGAAATTCGCAAAAATTGCCGACTCGAGTCTCGCGTTCAGCGTTCGATCTCTCGAAATCAGTGTCGCAGCATTGGCTAGAAAAAAAAGCCCTAGGAACGAGATCGAGAGAACGGAGATACTTTGGAACGATGGAAGGGAAAGAGAGAGAGGGTTGATTGCATAGCATTGGCTTTGGAACACGCTTCGATTATCCGTTTCCAATTCTTTCCCGAACGATCCGGCGAGCTTGATCCTGTTTAATGGCCGTGCCATTGGTACCCGTTCCCTATCTACAGGGCATTCTTGTAGCCAGCAGCCGGTGAATGGAACTTGGGATTTGCCGAGGTCGCATCGCCGGAAAAAATGCTGGCGACGCCTCTGTCGGAGGAGGCTCGCATGTTCCTCCGGTATGCTCTCGCAACTGTGCCACTCTCGTGCCTCCAGCCTTCTACCCTTGTCCCCTATTTTCCTCTTCTTTATCACACACCCTTTGTTCTCACCATCTTCCTCCCCTCTTCCTCTTAACTAACTCACTCAGTCGCTCTTTCTCTCTTTCTCTCGTCGGCTCTAGAGCGACGAATACTCTTCTAGGCGCAGCTGTGACGCAATCGTTGTCGAATGTGATGCAGTAGGACAATTTTCGTCGCGCATTCAGATGCACGCGTCTCTCTCGCTCGAGAAAGTGGAATAGGTCTCGGTGAAAGCAGAGCTCTGAATGGCGAGCCAGCGAATAAGATCGAGGTCCTGCCTTTTCTAGAACTCCCAAGCACTGATGTACATGGCTTAATAGGCTGCGAGCTTGCCAGAGGAAAGTATGCAGGGAAAATTCGGAAAATGTATTGTTGCCTGCCGTGTACTGGGTCGAGGGCAACGACACAGTGGTGCTTGCAAGAATTGCGCCAGGCTTGGTTAAGGTAACTCGAAATTTGTTTGACGAGTCGCAGGAATTGGGTCATGGAGGACGAAGCAGAGAAGCAAGAATAAAATAAATTATTGTTTGAATAAGACTTCTACATCATTTTTTCTCGTCGTTTCTAAAGTTTAATTTGTAAATGCAAGAGGAATCTCTGAAAGAATTTCAGAGTAATTTGGAACATTTCTAAAAGCAGGCGCATATCTGGGAAATTTTTTATAAATAGATCGTATGAATAATGAGTTTTTCAGTAACGTACCCTATTTTTCATTATGATTCAGTCTTTTGTGATGCGCAGAGTTTTTCAAGATAGTTTTTTATTGGTAAAAAAGTATTTCTTTTGGAATGGCAAAAAGGAGGCCAACCGGGTGAGTTTTTTCTCGCGGCTATAAAAGCCAGAGCGCTCGTACGTCCGGTTGGCTCGCTGCAATCACGTGTATCAATCCGTGCGGTTAATTGATAATAACGGTCAACTCTTAATGTCATCATCTCAGCTAATTAGGATGTGGGCCTCTCTCGTCCAATTACCGTCATGTTATTGTGGAGCCACTCGTGCCTCCCTTTATCCTGTCCTCCCCTCGCCCTCCCACTCACTCTTTCTTTCCCAGGCCAAGTTTTTCTCTCTCTTTTTCTCGTGCGATGCTTATCCTTACTTCTGCAATTGCTCTCTCATATTATTTCCATACGAGAAAAAAGGGGAACTTGTAGGTAAAAGGTGTGCAATAATATTCCAGTTAATCGCGCAGCTGACATTTATCGAATTTCGTTCGATTTGCAGTTTTGCTTCTGCTAGATTCCGGTTTACTTGTACTTTTTGCCAATTATTCCAGGCTACTTTTGCTCTTGTTGTCGGAGCGTAGCGGCGGTGCGCATATCATTTTATGGTCGAAGCTATCGGCTGGCATGGTATTGCCGGTATATCGACTCCCATCGAGGATGTAAATCCCCGGCGGAGGATATTACGTCTCGAGCAGGATGATTCGAAGAAGCTCGCGCGCCCGGATAACTAACGAGCAAGCGAGCGTATCACGCGGAGACGGTGAACTTAAAAGGAGTAAGAAAAATGGGAACATGCGCTCTGGATTATGTTTCCTGTTTCCTCGCTGATCCCATTTGCCGCAGACTGCGCCCCGATTTTTACTGCCAGATCAGTCACGCACTACCCTCATTACCTCAACTTTTCCAACTCGGCGCGAAACCTTCACTTCTTCGCCCGCCATATTTCCTTACACACTACAATCTGATTTAATGAACACTCGCAAGACGAATAGTAAGCGAATAGTAATAAATAGTTTGCGGAAGTTGGCGACGCTCTAAAGGATATTCGTGCCTCGAATGATGAATTATCGCAATGTTGAGTATTACATATGTGTGATAAATTAACCCCTCGGCTGTAAAAATATTTAAAGTAGAATACTAATTTCAATCAACGAAATTTTATCTGTAGCAAAAAGAGTGAGTGAAACTTTAGAACGATTCATGAGTATAAATACACCAATCGCAGATCTATTTTTAATCCATTAACTCTTTAAAATAATATCTCTCAATCGACATCCGATTAAATGGACAGTCTCTGCAAACATTTGCCTTGCCGAGCACCACTGACACACTTTCAACATTTTTATCCGATGCATTCAAGAGAAAAGGGTACAAAAGTTTGCTGACAGTCTGTGAGAAATTTAACTTTGAATCCGTTAACAGTCGTCGACTGTCTGACTGACTGCGAGCGATTATTCCGCTAGTCGTCTTCGAAGCTCGGCGAGCAGCGTGATCTACTTTTCAACACATCCATTTTGGGTAGGAGGCGCAGTATTGTAGCCATACATATCTCTGGTACATAGGTAGACATGTATGTGCACCTGAACCGTCTGTCTGCCTGCCGTCTGTATCTCCTTCCAGCCGGGTGCCCGCAAATTCGTCGAGCTTATCTCCCCTTTTCCGCCCCCTCGCCGCGTCGCCACTCCCGTTACTCCCCTTTTTATTTCCCCGATCAGCTTTGAGATAAGTCAGAGAAGACGCTCCCGCAGCCGATATCAAATGGTGGAAGGACTCCTACGTTTAAAGGGGAAATCGATGCTGTCGAGTGTTCCGCTTGGTGTTTGGATCGCAGCAAAAAAAAGCTCGGACTTCATTTTATGTAAAATGAATGGTAGAGAAGACATATTTGATCATATAGTTTGGAGAGTTATTAGAACAGGTAAGAATGGTTTTAATTTGTAATTTGACTTAAAGAATTAGGTTTTTTCGAATTTCTGTCTTAGAATTTTTTTAAAATGTTTGATATTTAAACGCATATTATATTTTATGTTTGTATTGAGGAAGTTTCACAGGCAATTATTAGAATAAGTTGACAACTTCCTCTTGCCTTTCCGTTAAACCCAGGCTACTGGTTTCTCCGTTAGTACTTAAGTTTTATGATACGTAATTACAAGTGTCTATTAGCTACCAGCTGTGTTATAAAGACGTTCATGTTAATGACTGAATAATTAAAGCCATCATTATTAATGAAGTCATAGTAATAAGCTGGGAAAATTCGCATAATTACGATCCATTGTGTAAGTCCTGCAGGACATGTTATGAGATAATTTTACAAGCAATCTTGTTGAGCGTTTCACCCATCAATCATTTTCAACTTAATCCATAAACAAATTCAGATTTTCCTACATAAATCGTTCGTCAATCAATGCAATTACTAGCTGATTATTATAACTAAACTGATACTCGATATATTAAACCTATTACCCAACAAATTCACCGTTAATTCCTGAAACTATTACTGATTGCCAAAAGTTAATATCCAATTAATCAAAGAAGCACTTGGACTCTGATGGATTGAATTGTTTATCCTAGTGTAGAGGCGGATCTTGGCTGTATTTCGAGGGAGAATAATCGTAACAAATAGTTGTTACCATGTTAATTACTAAATGGAGAGATAAATGTTGATAGTGTTTCCTCAGTAGCAGATACACTGATGTTCTCAAAATAATGTATCACCGTCGCAACGATGCTCTGATATACCACTCGGCAGGGGCTGCTATGGTTATTGTTACATTTGTATGCGCGACTGTTTACCCACCCGCGCCACACCGGAATTAGCTGACGGTATTAATATGCAGCTCGGTTAGACGGAAAACTCTTAGCTGCCTGAAGCTCGCCGGCGAGAGAGTTGCGAGAGTCAGCTGCGCACTTTCACGGAAATTGGCTACTCCTTACTTTGTAGGAGCGGCCGGGAAATCTGAATATACCGGCATGCAAATAAATACCTCGGAACGAGGGGTTGTAAGTTTAAGTGAAACACTCGATTACGAAAATCTTTCATTAATTCAGACTTTAGCCTATTAAAAACTGCGGAAGTCCGGGAACACGTCGGGTGAGAGTGATGTGAAAGTTAACCTGATCTTAGGTTATTAATTTTAAGCCATAGTTTATAGATGTTTTAGGAAATTGGTATTTTTGTGCGAGAAGTTCAAAAGTACGAAATATTTTAGGAATAATTTGACAAAAATGACTTAATATTCAAGCTACTGTGGATACGTAAATGACTCTGTAATAATACGGTTGGGACGAAACTGCCTGTTTAATGAAGGAAGTACTTATACGAAATCTATCGTGAAATCATGTTTTAATCGTCGAGAATGCCGCTTTTTCAAATTAGCAAAAAAGCCAGCAATTTCGTTGGGAGGCGGAAACGGTCATAAACCAGTACTATCTATGCTAATGTAAAATAATGAGAACATTTTGTCCTCGATAATATTCTCAAACTACTTAATAGGAGTCCCACTTTCGATAGATCGATTATCTCAAATGCGAGCATCATGTAAAAGACTACCACACAAGAAGGACACATTATTTTTTTCTGATCTTATCATCACAGGCAGTTCATTTAAAATTTCAATTCACTACGTACTCATCCTATCGGAGAAAATCAATTATCCGCGATTAATAAGTTGGTGCTTGATTGACGGTAGCATGACTTTTTAATGGAGTACAACCGCATACATTTGATCGAGGTAGCGATATAATATTCCAAGATGTGTAGTCGCATGCCCGGACAAATGGCGCGCAATCAGGGGAAATTACTCTCACCGAGTGTTCTCGTTCGCCCGCCGGGAAGTCTCATAAAATTTATCCGGCCCCCAGGCACACTCATACAGATACGCAGCAGACACTTGTTATGAGAAAATGTTGCAACGAGTTGCGTTGAACTTTGCAACCATTAATCATTGTAAACTTAATCCATGTTTAGTTTCAGATATAGCTATATAAATTGTTTCTAAATTAACTCAATTATTAGCTGATCATTACAATTAAGTTGATGCTTGACATATTAAACAGATTTCTCAGCAAATTTTTCGTTAATGCCTAAAGCTGTTCCTGATTAATTACAAAAAGGTACGGTCTGATTAATTAAAGCAACATTTAGATCCGTTGCATTGAAATATTTAGTAGGAGTAGGAAATGCCTGGCAGAAATTATTCACCTTCTTGTGATAAATGCGCTTGGTATCCACGTGCATTAGTTGGCCGCGCAGGGCGCCTCTATTTACGGTGGCATCTCTTTAAACTCGACATTCAGCCATTACTGCGTCGCGGTAAACTTCCCACACGTGTAGTTACACCGAAAAATAGTCCACGTTCTTTGAAATTCCGCCAGAAATTATACGGGCTTTTTCTTAATGGGAAAAAATCCTAGAAGTGCACCGCTCAAAGTAGTAGTTAATGTATTTTGTGGCAAAAAAGGTGCGGTATGTCTACTTTGAAAAGCGATGTATGTTCTTTTTAAGGGCTATTCAACTTAGTTGTGAATAGGGTTAAAAGCCCTAGTTTATTTTTTCTTTCTTGGTACAGTGTAGGCATTCACTATGTTGCCAAACGTCATAAGCACTACTCGAGTCATGAAATAGTATATTACATTTTTCTACTATTTCTTCATGTTTTCATTAGCATTGCTCAACTTTTATGCGACTTAAATAAAACAAAACCAAAATACTTTGAGTGCAATGTCACCCGAATTCGGGAGACACATTCTATAAAAAAAATGCTAATAAACATTTTAAGCTTTAAAAATCCACAAGTTGAGTAATCAAAGTGCTAAAAAAAGAAGTGAAACTACTCATATTTACAAGCTCAGCCAAACACCAATCACTACGGTTTTTGGGAGGTTTTTGAGAGATATTTGGGAGATATTTGAGAGGAAGTGTGGTCCCTGACTAGTTGTTTCGCTACTCCCGATTAAATCCGTTCAAACCGAGTGAATCAACTTTATCAGAGACCTGTAATACTTTTTCTTACAAGCATCAAAGTGGCACCGCGGAAAAACGTTACAACTCAGGCCAGCAGGGTTGCTGGATTAATTGGAAGTTGCAAAATAACTACTGTTGGGAGCAGGAAAGTTGGCCCCTGAGAGCCGTGTTTGAGTTTCGGCTGGCTACGATACCTGTGAAAATCTGCCTCCGCACTGTTTGCTTACCTGCATACCGCGATATTCGTAGCGACAGGTAGCAAACCGAATGGACTCCAACCCGTGAGGTGATGGTAATTGACACCAATCGAAGTTCGATCGATAATTAGGGACCATAATTTCTTTTCTTTAAGTTCGTAAGTAGGAGATCTTCAAGGAGGAGTCAAATTTCTTTCCAGCTCCCAACAGTAGTCAGGGACCATACTTATCGCAAGCATATGCAATGAAAATGCAGAAATAGAAGGAAAGGCGGTGAAACGTGTAAGAAAAAATATCACGACTGCCGAGTATTGAACACAG